>CAIGRR010010469.1:0-14249 GCA_903798365.1 Fraxinus sp. 1973-6204
TTTTTTTAAGCAAGTGGAACAAATTCTAGATCCAATGGTAGAAAAAATTATCACTTTAATGGACAATTTCCATGAAAAACGAAGTCAAATGAACACTAAACTTTCAACATTTTTCAGCTGAAATATTATACCAATCAAACATAATTAATTACGATTCCCAATTCAATTACTTGTAAAATATTTTCTTTCCACCCATTTTCCACCTTTGTAATCAAACGGACCCTTAGTTGCAATCAGTTTTTTCTTTTATTTCTTTTATTATGTTTTTTAGTTTTTCTCTTCTGGGTTGGGAAGAAGGGGAGTTGGGGGTGGCAGAGGGGCTGGTTATTATTTAATACCATCATGATTATAATGAGCTTCAATAAAATAAATTAAAAATGTTGAGGTGTATTATTTGATCTTGATGTCTCAAATATTAAATGTTGTACTAATAAAAACACCATGGCTTTGTAGTCCTCTCTCGGATGCTAAATATACTTAACTGCAAATGGTAGCTATGAATCCTTTTGTTAAACTAGGCTGTCATAAAATACCCCTGATTTAACATTCTTTCAAATGGACGTCTTTGCTTTCATCTACTATAATTGTTAGGTGTATCGGATGGCATCTCTTGTATGCCTTTTTCTCTTTCTGTTGTTTGCACCTCTCATGTCAGTTTATGTCGTAGATTTGCATTTTATACGTTTTATGGTGTCTTCTGATTCTCATTGGATAAGTTGACGTCTTCATATCCATTCACTATATAGTACTCTCTAAGCTCTCTATGTTTAGTGTGGCTGAAATAGTGAGGAATTCTACATTTCATTTTTCTCGTGTTTCTAATGTTTATTTTTGCTATTGCAGAAGCACAAAAACCTGAGAGTGAAGATGTTTTTATGGATGAAGATGTGGTGCCGAGCATATCTGATCAGAAGGAAAAAGATGAAGGTGGTTGGACAGAGGTGGAAGAGACAATGAAAGACAAGACTCCTGCTGAGGAGGAAGATGAGGTCGTTCCTGATGAAACAATTCATGAATCTGCTGTTGGAAAGGGTCTAGCTGGGGCACTCAAACTTCTTAAAGATNGAGGTCGTTCCTGATGAAACAATTCATGAATCTGCTGTTGGAAAGGGTCTAGCTGGGGCACTCAAACTTCTTAAAGATCGAGGGACGCTCAAGGAAACCGTTGAATGGGGTGGACGAAATATGGACAAGAAGAAAAGCAAACTTGTTGGCATTTATGATGACGATAAAGCGAAGGAAATTCGCATTGAGAGGACAGATGAGTATGGACGAATTGTAAGTGGGCTTCACTACGTTAGTCATTTACTCTTCAATTTATTTAGTCTTGCATCCGTAACACTCTTTAGTTGCATAAATTCATCATTTACAGACTAATGCTTTTGAAGGAAATTCCTCCGTATGACACTTTTACAGATAGAAAATTAGTTGTGTCCACTAATTTGGGTTTCTTAATAATGTCCATTTTCTGAATTTTTGATGAATATACCCTTCTCTCTTCAACAGTGTTACCAAATCCTCCCTCTTCTTTTTTAACATGAATTCAAAGCATCTAGGCATTATCGCAAACTACACAAAGTTGATGAGAATAATTTGTTCTATTTAGACACTTATCTCTCCCTTTTTTGCATGATTTTCAAAACCTCTAGACGTTCTCATCAAACTATGCAAAGTTGGCAAGAATTTCTATTCCATTTAAACATTCTCTTTTCCTTTTTGCTCGAATTTCGAAGCTTCTAGGCATTCTCGTCAAACTAGACGAAGTTGATAGAGTTTCTTGTCCATTTCGACACTTCAGGCTTCATCGGCATTTTTTCTCGAAGGCATTTTGATGAAAGGGCACTAGTCATTCTGCAGGACTAAATGGCCATATTTAATAAAATGGTTTGCCATACTTTATGAAATAAATGATACTGTTTGATATGTAGTTGTTAAAGTTGACCAATATATCCGCGCCTTGTTAAAGTATTGGAAATAACTAGGTTAGATTTTGACATCTTTTAGGATAGAGAATTTTTGTAACTCAGTTTGTCAGAGATTTTGACACGTGTCTCCTTACCCAGTTGTGAGGTTTAAATTTTTTTTTTTTTTTGTGTGGAATTCCATCCTGTCATCCATAACATCAAATCACTTAATAGCAGTGGAATTTAAAGGATGTGTGTGAATGATAAATTTTAGTTTTGATGGAGTTCTGCTTTTCCTCTGCACAGTTGACACCAAAAGAAGCCTTTCGGCTGCTCTCACACAAATTCCATGGAAAGGGGCCTGGAAAAATGAAACAAGAAAAGCGCATTCGGCAATATCAGGAGGAGCTGAAGATAAAGCAGATGAAAAATGCAGATACACCATCACTTTCTGTGGAGAGAATGAGGGAGGCTCAAGCTCAATTGAAGACACCCTATCTTGTTCTCAGTGGCAATGTTAAACCTGGGTATGATCTCTACTTTTTCTTTCTTCATGTACATTTATATCTGCTGTCTTTCTGATCTGACGAGGAAGTGGAATCTTGAGCCCTGAATTGCCAGTCAGCCCCCTGCCTGGCACGTGCATTAGCTTAAAAATGGAAAAAATAAGATCCCACTTACATCTATGACTTGCATTGGCAATTTGGTCCTGTCAACTTTTTGGTTTCAAAGTCTTCTCAGATGTATTGGTAATGAACCTAACTGCAGTGGATGTGCATTGTTCTAACTAGGTTTTTAATAAATAATAAGAAGAATTACATCTTCAAAGGAATAATGAATAAAGTTAAAAACATAATTACGAAAAACTGTGAGATTTGAATGCCATTGCAAGTCATGTGCTAGTATTTTGCACTGTACATATATTTGTGTGTGCTTGATAATCAATTATACCAACCAAACCATTTGTTATTTGCTGGAAAGGAGTCAATTTCTCGGAACAATGGTGCTCCATTTTATGAACAGGGAAATGTGTCGTGTTCTTAATGCAGTTGATCTCTTTAAGATGAGCTAAGCCATTATTTTGAATTCGTCATCACTTCCCTTGGCTTCTAAATTTTATGATTTCAGGCAAACTAGTGATCCCAGAAGTGGATTTGCTACTGTCGAGAAGGACTTCACTGGAGGCTTGACCCCCATGCTTGGAGATAAAAAGGTAACTTGTTTACAAGTTTTTGAGGATTCTCAATTTCTAGTTAGTTATTTTCTTTTCATGAGGTCGAAGTCGCTAGCTGGGAAGATAACCTCGTTCACTCTAGATCTTTTGCTCCTGCTGCTTAATTGTTTTCCTTTCAGGTTGAGCACTTCTTGAATATCAAGCGCAAGTCCGAGCCTGAAGATAGTGTCTCCCACAAGAAGCCTAAAACTTGAAACATATATCCAAGTTGTCGCATGTTCATTACATGCATGTAGTCGCATTCCATTACAGCATTGATTGTAAAAGATAGTAATTAACTACTATATTACATCGTGTTCAATCTCCATTATGTTCTCTCAACACAAAGTTTGTAACCGATGTTACTTGATTCACACACTTTGAGAGAAATATGTTTTTAGTTTTCGCCGGCATTGGAAAGATGAAGATATTATATTTACTTGCTGCTGTAATCATTTTTTTACGTACTGGTTTTTACACAAATTCTTCGTGAGGCTATGGCTCCTCAGACTTGTGGCTTGACATGGTACCCTACGGTTTGTGCCTTGTTCAAAATCCAATTCTATCGTCATCTATGTATAATTATCTCACTGTGTCGACATAATTCTTGCACATTGGCATCTTGTATCGACTTCCTAACGGTGTGAAGTGGCCCCGATAACATACCTAAACCAATGACCATTGGGGCGAACCTGTCTAATTCATCGTTCAACCCCTGTGATCCACCCGAACTCCTAGTAACTTCCAGCAGTTGATGTTTATGCCACCTACAGCACAACCTATTGGGAACAAAAGGACGATTGTTCTGTACATGGATGGGGATGACTAAACATCGAGTTATATCCTAAGTGTGCTGGGGGAACAAATATATTACAAAATCATTTCGTAATTTCAGTTCCATCTTAAGCCTAAGTTGACTGGATTCGGTGAAACTTAGAACTTCCAGTAAAAAATGAATTTTGGCAACATTTCTTGACAAGAGTACAGTTCTATTACAAACCTAGTGGGATAATGGTACCATGTGAGAATTTTTGAGTCGATCAATGACTAGAATGAAATGAAACAATCAATCCCCAGAATGCAATTCTAGACGTTTTCGAAAGATATTCCTCCATTCAAATTACTCGAGCACAGTCACCTGCATTGCATATCAAAACAGTCTCTGCTTTCATCTGACTCGCCAACTCTGGTTGGAACTTTGGATACTCATTCTTGATATACGACTCAGCTATTACAGCTTTATCTGCATCAACAAACGCAAAGCAGCACCCTCGGAATCCTGCACCACTGAACCTTGCTCCATATACACCGGGAGCCTTCAGAAGGATATTATACATTTGTATCAGCGGTTCACAACCTAGAAATTTACAAGATATTAGATGGGAAGCACTGTTAACAATAAATTCCTTTTCTAGAACAAATCATACCGCACTCGTAGTTCTTGATAGAACTTAGACCGGATGCAGTCATGAGCTTTCCAAACTCCTCCATGTTACCAGAAGCCCATGCCTCAACTCCTTACATTACGCCAAGTAGTATATCGAGTTAATGTAGAATTATATCCATGAGAAAAGCACAGATCATGGAGATGTTAAGAGATTCTTGCTAGGTAACATACCTTTTCTAACTCGTTCGTTCTCTGAGAAATAATGCTCTGCCCTTTTCGCAAGAGTCTGTGTTAATTCGCACTGCAGATAATTCGCAGACATGCACCTTAAAAGTGTAATTTTGGGATAAAATAAAAGTTTAGTTCAGAAAAAGTTCATGTTCCACTAGAAGTGGTGACAACGTTTGACAAATACCTAGGAAATGTACCTTATGCTTCTCATAATCTTCTAGCTTGACTGCTCAAATGTTGGGGAATGATTAGAAGTCATTGTAAAGAACATTTATTTATATCTGATGCTAATTAATGCTAGTTCAAGTTCTTACCGTTGGATAGGAGAGGCTCTACGCCATCATTCCCAGTAGCCCTGTCATTAAGGTCAATAGAATTACGAGATGTAACGGTACATCAACCGAGTTTGCTCATCATACATAATATAATGAAAACTAAACAGTCCATTGGTAGTCTAAAAGCAAAAAGAAATATGTGTTCTCAAAATTTACACGAGGGACTTAGAGAGAGCATGACAAGAAAAAGGCAAAGAGAAAGTAATCTCAAAGACCATAAATATGGATGTAGGTTGCAAGCTAAAAATTCTCCCCATGTTTAGGCAATAGCACCATAAGCACCGAAACTTTTTGTTACACTAATGGATGAGCTTGCATTTTCTCCAAAGATGTTAAGCAGTATCATTACTTGATTGGGTAGGAGTAGGAGGAAATGGTAAGGCATTAAATTTCAAAACCAGTTCTCAAAATTAGTTGTCAACTAGGCATGCACATAAGTAAGGGAATAGATGCATGATTTTTTTTGATAATAAATGGTCTTACTTGAGAAGAACTCTTGCAGCATCTTGACATTCGTTTACTCGATTATTGTAGCCAGGATTAGTTGTCAAAGCCTGCTTTAAGCCTGAAAACGCCAGTAATATCTTGTATTTGTTCTTCATTTCTTTTTTAGGATCTTCCTTCAATTCTGGAGGACATACAAGTTTGTGTTCTTTAGTCTGCACATGATTTCACAACATCAGAAATAAAGTATGAGAGAAACCATACTTTGAAAGAGAAAGTGAGCCGTACTGATCGGACTGAATGCCATAATGAACAAGATTTTAGTTTATTTTCCTTCTTTAATAACATGCAGTGTATCCAATCCTCTACCAAACATGCCATAAGAGAAGATATGAAGATGTATTGTACTCGTACAACTTGTTAATGCATTTAATGGCCATAAACCATACTCATGCTCATTGTTTCATTTTCTACACATTGTGCATCTATATAATCGCAAACCATTTAAAGCAGTTCGCAACTACTAGATCTTATCTTCTATCCACCATACATCCACTTTCAAACTAGTCTGTGAGTAGCTGGTTGACTACTTTCAGATAGGTAGTTTCTAAAGTCAAATGGTAGTATTTGATCAGAATTCTAAAAATTATTGTTATAATAAATTTTATCCACAACTAAACAAAGCTATGAGATATAGCTTCTTTATGAAGTTTGCTTGACTATAAAATTTAAACCATATCAATTTTAATGAGATTACAGCCACCAAGGAGGTTTTAACAAAACAGTAAACAGGCCATAAGCCCACTAGTTTATTAAGTGCATGTTTGACACTTTTTAATTTATTTTATAGTTTGCTACAAGACCATTTTCAACTACAAATTCACACAATAAAATATTTTACACGTATACCAAAAACTTTTTCCTACTTTTTAACCACATATTCTCCTAAATATTACTATTCAAAACTCTTTTACCCAAATGGTTGTCAAACAGGCTCTAAGAATCGGTAGAATATGTGGGGGAGAGAGATGTCTAGCTCTGCACTGGCCCCTACAGCCTGTTTATAGGAACTTATACATTTCAAATCATTATACATTCTGGTTAAATCACTAAGAAACATAGTAGAGACATGCATTCCATGAGTTCACTGACACGCCTAACGTTATACGAGTGGACACTGACATAACTACATAGGACAAACACGTTTTTATAGAGATTAATGCACCTCGTGTTATTGAATAACAAGCCATCCACAACTAAACAAAGCTATGAGATATAGCTTCTTTATGAAGTTTGCTTGACTATAAAATTTAAACCATATCAATTTTAATGAGATTACAGCCACCAAGGAGGTTTTAACAAAACAGTAAACAGGCAATAAGCCCACTAGTTTATTAAGTGCATGTTTGACCCTCTTTAATTTATTTTATACTTTGCTACAGGACCATTTTCAACTACAAATTCACACAATAAAATATTCTACACGTATATCAAAAACTTTTTCCTACTTTTTAACCACATATTCTCCTAAATATTACTATTCAAAACTCTTTTACCAAAATGGTTGTCCAACAGTCTCTAAGAATCGGTAGAATATGTGGGGAGAGAGATGTCTAGCTCTGCACTGGCCCCTACAGCCTGTTTATAGGAACTTATACATTTCAAATCATTATACATTCTGGTTAAATCAGTAAGAAACATAGTAGAGACATGCATTCCATGAGTTCACTGACACGCCTAACGTTATACGAGTGGACACTGACATAACTACATAGGACAAACACGTTTTTATAGAGATTAATGCACCTCGTGTTATTGAATAACAAGCCATAGAGAGGAAGGAAGCAAATGAGTTGCAAGAAAATAAATATTGGAATCACAAAAATCCTTTTAAGTATACAGCAGTTGGTGAGCATTACCTTGCAGTCCATATACGTTAAGCATCCATAGGCAGAAAGCAATATAGCTGACTGATCCAATATGCCATTTTTCAAACCTAAATATTCATTTTCGATAAGCCTATGCACATGGATAAGAATAATTAAAAATGTGAGTTTAAATGTCACAGAACTAAAGAAACAAATAAATCCAAAGAAAAAACATAAAAAAGTGGTAGTCTGGCTGTAGTTTTAAGGCTCTTGATTTCATCTACCACATTCACGTCTCAATCTAACAAGCTATCATCAGTTATCAATGCAGGTAATGGGTTCAAAGTCTTACCTCTAATTTTTATATATAAATATATATATATATATATATATATATATATTCCGCCTACACTTGAGGGATTGTTTTGAAGATAAAATATTAATATATAAATTCCTCCTTTTTCATATGCTACTTTAAGCATTTAATTGAGGTGATTCAATAGCTTGAGTTGTGTTGACAATTCTTATCTCCAGCAGGAATTTGCTTTCATGTGTTGAAGTTTTTAGGCAGGAGTTGTAGTTAAGGTCATAAATAGCAGTTATCATTGCTGCTATACTATAAAGACCGAGAATGAGAAATGTGAGTGAGTGAGAGAGAGAGAGAAATGGAGAGAGGATAGCTAAGTAAATGATGATATCATATGAACATACCTATCATACTCTATATTCTCCGGTGGTGTTACTGTGAGGTTGTTAGCACTCTCAAATGCCAACAGGTATGCTATGCCTACCTGTTAAAAGTAGAAGATAACAATTGCAGAGTATGTAATAAAATGAAGAAATAAATAAATTCAATTCTACAAATACATCTGTACATAAAACCTCTCTCATAATTTAAAAGATATAGATCTCATTTTCTTCAATGTAATGCATCAATTACCTGAATTCATTATGACGAAAAAATAATAATTTCATAGTAAAAATGTAACAACTTCAGTTCAAATCAGTACAAAAACATCACACTCACCTCACTTGAACTTAAGTCTTCAAACACAATGATTGGTCTGAATTCAATGTGAGGGCTCAAGGAGAAATACCTACTTTTGTATGTGCGTGTGTTTAAATGTATGTGTGCCAGAGAAAAAGCTAGATACTAGAGAAAGTTCTAGATATATCTAGCAAGGTGCAGCATTGATAAGTTTGAGAGCCTTCACTTGTAAAACATTAACAGGAACTATTTTCTCATCCCATAATAGACATAGAGAACAGAAACATATTTTGTGTCAGATGCATGAGCTCCTTAAACCCATAATTTTTTCAGTTTAGATATTCAAGTAAAATGATAAGATTTTTCTTCCTGGTATACTGAAAAAGACACAGATGGTTTCGTCCCCACAGATGATGACCAGGAGGTGGGATTAGACACCTTAACAAAATTAAAGCCCAAGTCATGACTTGGAGTCTTAACAAAGGCACGACATGATAAGAAGGTAACCCAGCTTTATACAGACTCATAGTAAGACCTGTGTAAGAAGCCGCCTGATCACTGTATCACTCTGCTTATAAATCAAATTAATGATTGTTCAAGTAGAGTAGAGATTGTCCTAAAACGAATCCAGACTGTGAATGAGCCTTCTATACCGATAAGGAGATTAGTCCAATTCTTATCCCATAATTTAAATCTTTAGGCAAATAATAAAAGACGAGCAAAGAAAAAAAAATAACTTACAGCTGCTGAAGAACTCAAGCCTGAACTGTCTAGACCATCAGTGCCACAGATAAAGCCAGTAATACCCTGAAAAATTATGACAGAGTTGATCTAAAATATTATATAAACTTGCATGGCTCAACAGAAAGTTAATAAATTTTTACATGAACATGCTATCTCAGTAAAACGCACCACAAAAGAATGTTGAACAATAGCAGGAGGCATTTATTTCTACAACAAAAGAATATTAATTCACTTCATTAAAATTTTATAATTACTCTGACGGATAACGTTTTACAGCTCTCTGAGCTAGTAATTTTAAGAAGAGAAATTTGGACTCACAAGCGTCCTATTTAACTTGGAGGTATCAGTTCTACACTTTCTCAGCTAGTAAGTAGCGATTCTCGTATGAGGTGGATCTCATAAGTAATCCCGTCACTGATCAGAGTAAAATTTTGTCAACCTAGTCTGATCTTTCAGGAATCCTATGTGAAAGTTACAACATTTTATTGTAAAGGAAGACCTTCAACTTCACATATGCATTGTAGGTAGCCTCCTTGAATATTAATTTGACCGTGACAAGTTAACAGGCAACAAATTAGAAATCGGAGGCATTTGAGAAGTCTTTTCATATTTTTTGAGGTTGACCCACCCCCTTTCTCTTATGGAATTGTTTTATACTGTCCATGGATGAAACATTTTCATATCTCGTTTCCATCCACTGCATGTGTTCAGACAGATAGTACATGAACCTTAGTAGCCAGGCCACTCATTATCATTTGGTCTTTATTTGCAAATAGGAACTTTACAGTGTATGAACGAAAGCTATACAAGTTATAGTACAGAAGAAGATATAGCCCATAAATTTTTAATTTGGTATGTATTAGACTACGGAATAGGTTGTGTACTGCTGATGCTAAAACTTTCTATTTTTTTTATCAATCAAGTTGCTGGAATTGTTATTTTACTAGATTTCTTATGCTCAGAATTTATGGATTATCCGGTATCTGTCAAACTTGTGGAAAATTGGGAGATCTGGTGCATAGTCACATTTACTTGAATTTTATGGAATTTAAGGTATTCTAGAGCGGTCCTTAGAGAAAAGAGAATTCACCAATAGTTCTGTTCTGTAAATTTTATTATATTCTAGCATGTATACAAAATCCCATCTCAAAAACTTATTCTTTCAGAACACACACACCCACATCAATTGCATTTAGAAGTATTGTTCTGTTTTTTACTTGAAGCAGCCTTATCTAGAAGAAACGTTATGTTTTCATAAGTTAAAGGTTATCGGAAATTACTCCACAAGGCAATACCAGCCTATATGCATAGTTCAAAAAGTTCCTTATAGAATTTTTCTCCTCTTTCTGTTCTTCCTTGCTCAAAGCTACTCCGGTCAATTTTAGAAATTTTACTTTACAATGCCTGAACTCCATAACATCAAATTCACCACATGAATGTCATATACCCCAAAGACAAAACAAATAGCTATCGACAGCTTCCTGGATGCGATAATAGTGCGAACTTGAAGTTCATCTTGAAAATTTTGTTCTTAATTTGCCCATTTTGATCTTTTAAGTCCATCATCGATCTAACTTTTCAGCACATAATAATGTTGCATTGTACTTAACTTCCATTGTATGAAGTTAGTATCTACATTACGTAAGAGAGGGGGAGATGCCTTGTACTTCTTGTACAAAAATTAAATGCATTTGAGGAAGACCTGTATTTGATGGATCTCCAGACAAATGAAAAAGATAGGTCAATGCACACTGCCTAGCAACTTGTGGCATATTAATATGGAGAAAATTCAAGTCCAACTTATCAAGCAGCTGATGGTGCAAATATATGTGCACACACACACACATATATACACACACAATGTAGCACCAGTCAGAAATCTAAATCATATCTGTTTCTGAAAGAAACCTAATTATGAAAAATGTACTGTTCATCAGTATAGTACAAATGTTCTTGCACAATTAGTTCTAGAATCAACATTTTTCTTGTTTAATAAAGTGGTTATAAGATTTCAAGTTATGTAATCTACTCCATCAAAGAGGCACAAAAGATGGTTTTAACCTGTTTCATATTGTTCTTTCTTTTCTGTAAGGCATAAAGTGCTCCTCTTGCATAATTTCCCCAGCTACATTCTTCGTTTGCATTAGGCAAACTCTTCTTGTCCCTGGGTAACTGGACTTCATCTACGCTGTGACACCAATTATACAATTCATTTCATTTTGATGAGAACCGTGCAACTGCTATAGAAGTTAGAAGTATATAAACCTGTCATTCACCTTCTCGCTGCATAGACTAATGATAGGAATACATTTCAAGTTCTTGAAAATTGCTAAAAAATTATAATTTTAGCACATACTTGGGTTACTTCAACAGAAAACATACGCAGGTTATTCTTTCATTTTTAAATGGCAGTATTTTTCATACCTTGCTTGCCACACTCGAGGTTCATCAATGAAAAAATTGTTCAGAGAGATGCTTAAAGACCATCATTAGGTTTGAATTATTCCCTCGATCCAACAAAAGATATATTGTTAAACAGAGGTCTTTGGTGGGACAGACATGATTTAAAATTTGATAAGTTATTACCCTGTTAGTTTTGGCCATCGAGAATCAGGCTGGAAATATTAGCAAAAGGATAGATGGAGCGGAAATATGTTGCAAATGAGAAGGGAAACCATGGAGCCAACGAAGTTATGTAATGTAAGATATAATGGGAAACAAACAACGAGTATCAATACCTCATGCTCTGTACGAACATCATTTACGGATAATAATAGCAGTAAAATATGATGCTCTATCAATAGTTATCCCAGTCATTGTTGGTCAGAATTTGAAATCTTGAAGAGATTTTAGTCTTCAAAATAAGATCATTTTCATAAATATATTTGTTTATACTGATCAACAATGAAAATATTAGTTAGTTAAATCACTAAAACAACAATACAAGATATTACATTTCAAACTTTAGTCAGCAGTCATATCTTGTGTATATATAGACTTGAATGCTTAAAATGTGTAAAATCAATTATTGTTTAACAAACCTAATGATCCTGTGAATAACAATAAGCTCATGTATTGGAGAATTTAAAGGAACTGTGAAGTAAGAAATAATGTCAACTAGTCACCTGAACCTAACTTCTCCTTTGAACTGTCCTGAGCTTATTAGAACCTTGAAAAATAAATATTAGCGATCAGTTGAACAAGGCAGCACGAAAGAAATATGAAAGGTATATTCAAATATGTGTTGCATGATAAATATTAATAATATAAATATGCACTAAATTTCCATAGGGAAACCAATGGCAGGTTCTTGAACAACTATCAACACTTCTTTATATGTGTTTTTCTATCTAAATTACATTGAAAGTTCATGCAAAGTTCATTGAAGTTCATCATAAGAATTTAGGCTGGCTAGTTAGATGTCATACTACCACTGGCAATCCAACCATACAAGTCTTAAATAAAATCCATGCCTAGCCAAATAACTTGTTGATGGATGCTGGACTGGCCCAATAATCATCCAGTTGCTTCGAGCATATGTTGAATGGAATATAATGACACTATTGAATGTAGTGCTGAACTTTATATTCATTATACAGAGAATTGCATACTGCAGATTTTTGCTAGCTTCCATTTGATTTTCCATGCTAAGAAGGATGCCAAATAGCTAAAAAGGATGTAAAATATTGTGTAACATGTCTAGTTTTGCATCCAATCATGAGTTCTACATAGCGTTGTTCTTGCGTTCATAGGCTTGCTGAATAGAAAGGTACCTGAGAATCATGAGAAGGAACAAAACCAAGTAGAATACCCTTGTTAATTGTCATAGCCGAAACAGTTCCACCCTGTAACATGAGACAGATGCTATTCTTTTCCTTATGATGACCAGAAATTGTAAAACTTTGATATAGAAGTGGGTAAATAAAGAATCTAACTTTCAAAATGGAATATGTTCATGTAACTCAGGAGATAATACAATTGAGTATAAAACTTTTTAGTGCAGGAACAAGGCACCATTTGGTGATCTTTAACAATATTGAAGACAATATTTAAATAATATATACCTCACCCTCTCTAACAACTTAAACTTTTAGATCAAATGATTCAACAAACATAATGCTCAAGAAAAAGTTCTGTAACTCAGATGCACAAGCATAAAATTTTACGGGCCAAAGTTTAGCAAGTAGGCATTCCATATATAAATACCTGAAGAAGTAGTACAATAGAAATACCTAGTGGAGAAATTCAAAATAATCAACAATTCAATTTTTCATGAACATGTCTAAATATGGTTATTAAATCAATTATTAATCACATAACTTCTAGGTTCGTTACTATAGATTAAAATATGATATACTAAGAAGATAGTGAAATTCACCTGATGATCAATATGAGCTCCCAACGGACAAATCCTATATGGGGATACAACAACCCGGACCTCCTTAGCTTCTCTGCCAGACATTGCAGCAACCTTCTTTCTAATTACATTCAACTGCATTAGCAACAAACAAAAGCATTGGCATAAGCATGTCAGCAAGATAAAAAAATAAAACTTCAGGTCACAAAACGAGAAAATTACTGTTAACCATCAACAAGCATAGATATCAAAGATAAAAACATATATGTACAATGATGTCTTACTACAAGATAAAAATCTTGTTTTGCCTTTTCACTGTCAGTTTTTCATAATATATTGATATTTTATTATCAAACATTTTGTAAATCCTACAACATAATCTTTAAATATGTACAATAATGTCAAAAAGGAGGATTATATATTACCATTAAACAGAGAAATATGGCTTTTAAGAAATCAGATAAATAAGACATTAAGCTGAAATCCTGAAATAAAACCAATTTCCACGGTTTTTCCATAAGCACATTTTCATTTCTTATCAAACATTTTGTGGACATTAGTACAAAATCTTTAGATTGAAAGTAGTTCAAGCTGACTCTTAAAAAGGCAAAACAAGATTCATTCTACATGATAAACAATACTTCCTTGAATTGAACTGAATGGAAACTTTATGAAAACCAATACAATGAAACTACTGGATATTCAATAAAGTCAAAATCAGATCACTATAGAGTTGCTTGAAATATCATATAAATAAAATATTAAGTTGAAATCCAAA
>CAIGRR010010476.1:0-14033 GCA_903798365.1 Fraxinus sp. 1973-6204
TGTGATGAGAAATATGTGGTTGAAAAAGAAGGAAAAATTATTGATGTGATGCAAAATATTATTTTATTGAAGAATGTGTGGTTGAAAATGAGTAGAAGAATGAAAATGAAAAAAATAATGTGGGACAAACAGGGGCTTAATCCGATTTTAATATCTACCGAACAAGCCCTTGATCACACAATTTTCAATAAAATAATATTACAAGTAAATATAAAATTTTTCCTTATTTTTTAATCACACATTCTTCAAAAAATTATTATTTCAAAATATATTTTTCTCAAGATCTTATTAAAATGGAGCCCAAACAAAGGTTATAACTTATAAGAGAATATTGACACAACTTTCTCTTTAATAGAAGGAAATATTATAAAAATAATGGCATTAAGATTAATGAATGAAAAATATTAAAATAGACACGATACAAAAATGTGATTATATGCTAATAAATGAGTGGGTACTACTTTCGAACAGTTTTGTTGACCTACTTCTGCGAATGGATTCTAACTTGTGTTAGTGATAATATTCTCTTTAAGTTCAATAGTTGATAATGTAAACACTAATTTATTTAACTAATGTATATATATGTGTGACAAGTCTATCATTTTAAGTATATCCGTTTATTAATTCCGTTGACCTCGTTTTTTATGGGATAACGTGGTCAACAGATATCGGGTCCTCCTCACTTCTACATAGCTCCTTGTGCACACTAAGACAAACCGTTAAAACACGAGGCCAATCTCGATGGTAGTGTAGGAAGCCGTGCACACTCCAACAATCAAGCCTGCCTTTGTAAGAATAATATTTGGGTATGGGATGTGTTAAGACATTAGCCATTTATATAAAGGATTATGCTAGATGTACAAAATGTTTCACACAATGGTTTACATAATCGACATGTGGCGCCCCCTATTGGGAGGGCGGCTGTGCGCCACATGTCGATTATGTAAACTATTAGGTAAAAAAATAGGTACAAGGAGAATAATCCTTATATAAAAGGGTTCGAATTCGGGGTTATAGAGAGCAAATAGAGATTGCAAAATTTGCATGTTGAGAGCATAAATCTACATTACTTGTGAATGGCGTTATGCGTGAGCTTTTATAGTAAAGGGTGATGAATAAAAACCGTTGGATAAAGAGACTCGTGGCCTCATCCTAGCGACTGAGACAACTTATCATAGGCATCAATTGGTCAATCTTAAAGTCAGAGCATTTAATGTCATGACATTTTGCAGCCCTAGGCTTGACTTGACATATTGACTTGGTAAAGTGGCTATTGTAGTATGTTGTCATATCAACAATAAATAGAAGACCGTGTAAGGAAGATCATGGTTCAACCCCAGCACATGAGTGCAATGACGTGGAGTGTAAACCTAGATTCACTTTCAATGTGGTTTTCACATGGCCATGCTAGAGTTTTGCAAGAAGAGACGTAACAAATTTAAACGTAAAAGAGTTTGAAGATCAAGTTTTTATAACTTGTTGATCACAAAGCGTTGTCATTGTAAAATGAGAGAAATAAATAACTTTAATTATCCTTAGTCATGAGTCAAAAATGAGATATGGACATTATTATCATTGTTAGACTAGAGCGGATTGCATTTCTTTCTTATTCATAAAGTAGTTGGTCTCGCAAGATAAAATGTGGAGCATTTAAAAAAACGTGAGTGTTGTTAAGAAAACAAGGCAAGCATCGTATACCCATCAATGGAGATTCCACATGGATGACTATCATTTTATGAATATTGAGTCTTTAATGCTTTGCATTGGAATTGATTATTCGACTTGAGGCTATCTTAAAACCTTATCCAAGGATCATCATATTTTGATTAATAGGGCATATTTGATTGTGATGGAAATCATATAAAGGTTGGTGAATAATCAACAAAGAATTCATTAGTTTAATGATACAGTATGTTTAGATGAATAAATAAATTGCAAACTTTGAATGGTAAACTTGGTTAGCTCAATACATGTATTTTTTAATCAAATCTCAAATTTTAAAAATAAATAGGGATTTTAACGTCTTTTCCTTTGATTCTTATGTAACGATGTAATTTGTTTAGAGTGTCAAATAAAATTAAAATTTATAATGATAAATTTGGCTATTGTCATTTCTCTCCTTGTTTTGTTATGAGAATGCGTCGATCCACTACTTGTACCATTGGCTACTACTTTATTTTCTACCATACGTTTTAGGAAAGATTATATTTACTATTCATTCTGATATTTGTGCGTAGTTTATGATGATATTTCTTAACAGAAGTTCGTTTTTGGTTTTAAAAAATAAAATAAAATAAATTGGTTAGCTCAACACATTTACTAGTTTGAGTTAATACTTTGATCTACTAAAAATAACTTCAAGAAAATTCAAATATTCAACAAAAGTTAATTCCACGTTGATCATAGTATATCTACAACTTTAATGATCAAGACGTGTGGTTAAAAGGACAAAAGAGAAAGAAGTAAGGTAATAATTTGTTACATAATTCCCTGGAATCACTTGTACAACAAAGAAGCCTCTTACCACTCGACTGGCCAATTAGAGGGTTCCAATGTACGAGCATGTTGTTTTTGTGCTGAGTTATTGGCCTCACATTTTGTGTCTTATCGTTGTGAGCACCAATCCATGTTTTTCAAATAGGGATGATAGTGACGCGGGTCAGTCATTCCCGTCCCCCTGCTGTCACCGAGTATTTTTGTTATATTTTCTCACCTTCATACCGGATTAAAGCGGTGTGGGATGGGGATTGTCCATTTATTTATTTTCCTTTTTTTATATTTTCACATGGGTAATCTCTATCCTATTTGGGACGGAGTAGCAAATATCATGTTGAACGAAATTTTTTGTCATTCATATTCTCAAAGCATATAATTGCTTATAAATTGATTAATTCTATTTTTTTACATACACGTCACTTATAAACAATAACAAGCTTTGACAAACATGCACGAAGTTATATAAATAAACGAGATAAGCAACAAGAGCTTTTGGGTTTCCAAAAGAACACCTAAAAGTCACGCACTCTCGAACTCTATATTCTTTATCTTGATTTATGCTCTTTCCATTTACAAATCATTGATCACTATAGCCCCTTCCATTAACACGTCGAGACTTTAGTTGTTTCTTATAAAATTATAATTTATTTTTCTCTTATTATCAATCACACATTTTAAATAAAATAACATTTCACGTAAATTCAAAAACTTTCATTTTTTAACTGCATATTATAATTATTCAAATAAAATCGTCATTCCTCTTTTATAAGTAGAATAATGAGGACGAAAAGGGTGCTAAGCTAGCGGCTCATTTTGCAACTTGCATTATTTGTTGTTGAGCCCCATTCTTTTTGTGTAAAATGTATTTTAAAATAATAGATTGATGAGAATGTGTAGTTAAAAAATAATTTTTTTTTTAATTTGTATGTAATATTATTTTATCGAAAATCTGTAGTTAAAAAGAAGATATAAAAAATGTATTTTTAGAAAATTGAGATCAAACAATGACCTAGGCCCTGTTTGAGCCACATTTTTTTCATTCTCATTCTTCTACTCATTATTAACAACACATTCTTCAATAAAATAATATTTTTCATCACAGCAATAATTTTTCTTTCTTTTTTAACTATATATTCCTTATCACATCAACAGTAAAAATGCATTTTTTTTTCAAAAATGTGCACCAAATGGGGGCCTAATTTATGTTATCATCAACGACGATAATTAATGAATTTTGTTACACTTACAGAAAAAGAGAGGTGTGAACTTTGAGGGGTTGCTTAATTGATCAGGTTTTGAATTTGCTCATCAATGGTCACCAATTCGAGTCTCCTCAGGGCCATTGAGGTGAGTATCCGATTATAAACTTCAGGGTCCTGTGGGACCAGTCGAGGTGCGCACAAGATGACCCGAACATCCACGGCTAAAAAAAAAAAAAAAAAAAAGGTAATTTGGTTCACAGGTACTCACAACACAGGAGGTGGTGGGTTTTTTTTTCATTTCATTTTTTAATTTAGTGGATCTCACATATATGTGAGTGTTGGTAAAATATAAAGAAAGAAACAGTTCTATACAAGTAGGATTATTAATAATTAATAATCCTAATACAGGTTGTCAGCGGTTGAGAGTAATAGGATTGTACATAGATTTACTTGTTGGAAAAAGTACGTGTCACAATTGACTGATATTTCTTTGAGTGGTTGTACTTTCCATGTGAAATATTAATTTAAATTTCTTTGTACCTCGTCTTGAAAAAAGAGTACTGTGGCTTTAAGCCTTTAATGGTCCATCTATCCGGTAACTAGAAAAATTATAAGCTTGTAGTTGTACGATTTGACCAATTCTAATTTGTTTGAATTTAGTTCCTGTTTGAGTCGTTAAATATTATCTTTCATTTAAATAATTTACATGTAATTCTATTTTTTTTTCCTAATTTCTAACTATACATTCCTAAAATATCCATTTTTTTTGTGAAAAATGGGGTCAAAGAGGGATTTGTTCGCTTAGGGTGTCTTTGAGCCACATTATGTTGGAAGAATATATTCTAGAATAGTAGATTGATGGAGAATGTGTGATTGAAAAATAAAGAAAAGTTATTGATGTGATAAAAAATATTATTTTATCGAAAAATGTGAAAATTAGTAGAATAATGCAAATGAAAATTTTAATGTGTACCAAACAGAGGCTTAGCCTACATTTTTGTTCCCCTTTTTTGATATTTCAATTTAGTCTCTATTTTTATTCTTTTAAAACAAAAATCTTTAATTCTCATATTCATTTTCAATCACATTCACACGATATATTATTTTTCGCTTAAACCAAAAACAAAATTATAATTTTTAACCACACATTTTTCAAAAAAATATTATTCAAAACATNTTCTTTTAAAACAAAACTCTTTAATTCTCATATTCATTTTCAATCACATTCACACGATATATTATTTTGCGCTTAAACCAAAAACAAAATTATAATTTTTAACCACACATTTTTCAAAAAAATATTATTCAAAACATAATTTTTTTTCTTAATAATGACCATCAAACATGGGCTTAAGTAACCATTATCTCAACTCAGGGAATTTGTGAACATAGTCCCTTTTGTGGGGATTAAATCTAAATTTTAGTTTCAATCAAAGTCAACAATTAATTTTATTAATATGTGAAAAATGCAAGTTCGACCCTAATAATACCTAGAGGGGGGGTGAATAGGTATTTGATGCGGAATTAAAAATTAACTAACATGCAACAAGTCACAAGTTAATTATCTCTAGATGGTTAATCAATCAATCCAATTTTCCTATATTAAATTACCGCAGTTTAAACGTAATAAACAGTAAAACATAAATCAGTAAAGAACACAAGAATTGTTCACGGAGAAACCCAACTGGGAAAAACTCCGGGAACTTTGCCAATCAATCCACTATAAACGATTCAACATTTACAGTCTACCAGATTATACGACGACCCGAACTATATGATCTCCGATTACAATTCTGACAGCTCTCCTGAATTCTTTGCTCCCATGCACCAGTTTCAGTTGCAATAACCAACGCTCTCCTGGAACTCCGCTATCCAGCAGCATCCCCTAGCTTGGTGAATCATCTATCTCCTGTGGATCACGAAGAACAACCCGTTCTTCACTGACTAGAACTCCAGTCGTCTTCCTTGATCTTCAGCACTCTCTAACAATATGTAGGAAGTAGGTTTTTGGTATTTGAATGTAGGATTCGATGTTTTTCTTACCAAAACACTCAAGCAGGATGAAGGTTGAAAGAAGTAATCAATAGATCTCTCACAGATGAAGCTCTCTTAATTATCAACCTTTATAATTTCGTTTTGGACGTGTTCTGATATTTATAGATAAGTCAAGAAAATCATGGGTCAGGAAAAAAGCCTTTAAAACGCGAAAATAAAATTTTTCGTATAAAGCTGTCGCTCGAGCGAGAAGTCGCGACAGTCGAGCGACAGGGTGTCGTTCGAGCGAAGGAGGGGCAACGGTCCAGCGACAGTGTTTCTGTTTTTGCAGCTCGAGCCACAACCTATCGACAGTCCAGCGAAAATCCTCGCCGTTTTCTCATTTGTTACAAACTCGAAACCCTAGACCTATTCAATTAACTTTTGACATATTTGTACATTACTCATTGAACTTTCATCAACTATCAATTTAAGTCATTTTGTCTACAAAATAGCCAATTACATAATCANCAGTCTAGCGAAAATCTGCGTCATTTTCTCCTTTGTTCCAAACTCGAAACCCTAGACTTATTCAACTAATTTTTGACATTTTTGCACATTACTCCTTGAACTTTCATCAACTATCAACTTAAGTCATTTTGTCTACAAAATAGCCAATTACATAATCAACTAAAACCTAACAATATGTTTAATAGAATTCATAACTTTTTAATAACACATTTTTATCAATTTTTACTAAAATTTACTAAACACGTTTTTTAATCCTCACAGAATAATGGCCTAGTAAGCGAAATGTTTTTAAGGGTAATGCTATTTAGTCTTGCTGATGTTATAACATATGTTTAGATGATGTTACGTTATGTGTCTTACTAAATGAAAGTTGGAATCAAATGATTTGTTTAATTGTACTTATCATTTATGTCAGTTTGATTCCTATTAATTGGGGAAAAAAATGAGTTTTGAATAGTATTTTTAGAAGAATATATGGTTAAAAAGTAATGAAAAGTTTTGAGAGAACCTGTAAAGTATTTTATTATGTAAATGTGTGATTGAAAATGATCATTTAGCAAACAATAAAATAAATTAATGAGAATCAAGTTGGCCCTTAATATTACATTAACTGATGTTTTAACTATAGTAAAACTAATCAAGCACCCGGGGCGCTCTAATTTCACGTGATGTCGGAATTTAACAAGCCAACACAGTGGTGAAAGAAAGAAATTAAGATGAGACATTGATGTAGACGTCTCATGGTGGGTGGTGTGGTGGTGCATGCTGCCACCACAACCAAACACGGTCCCAATACCAATTAAATTTTGGTACACTGTACATATTTATAGCCTAGCCTAGACTAGACTAGGTACATGCACAGTGATATTTAATTCGTATATATTATTCTTATCTACAGATAGATTGGCATATACGTATAGATTTATGTGTCTTGTATCTCTGTGTATGTATTTTGATGGGTAGGAGATGGGTATTGAATGAAGGGATTCGCTCCCCCTTTGCCGACAGGGTTTGTCTGGGATCTATTCAATTTGACTTTTTTCTTGCCTCTGCTTCTAATCTCACCATCTATGCCAACTTTATTCATTCGTTTATAAAATAAAGAAAAATGTTGTATCAAAGTTTTTTCTAGAGTATTTGATATAGATTAAAATCAAATTTTAAGTGGAGTGTGATAGAAATTTTTGTAATATGTGATTGAAAGATACGAGTCCCATGAAAAATGTGATTGATATTGATTATTTGACTTTAATTTAAATTAAAATGCTTTTAAAAAATTTATATACAATTCATTGGATACATATAAGTTATTGCACATAAAAAACTACTAAAATACTCTAATGCTCTATTGGAGAGGAACTAATTGTTTTAATTAGAGTTTGGACCCCCAAAATTTTAAAAGGCAATTTGAAAATGGTCAATCGTGCTAGGGTTGAATATTTGAAAATGGTCAACAACACATTAACACAATAAAATATTTTACATATAAATTCAAAATTTTTTTTTTTTCACTTTTTTAGTATAATTCTTCAAAAAGTCACTATTCAAAACATTGTTTTTATACAATAATAACCCTCAAACATGAGCTAAATATAAAAAGAATTCTCAATAAACGGATAAAAATTGGTTGTTTTAATCCCATCTCAGTCTAGGCATGTTAAATGGGTCAAGTCGAGTTGAGCTACTCAGCTTGCGTTCCAATAGGCTCGACCCACCACGTGAATGAGCTCGCACGATCGAAATGGGGGTCAACCCATCCAATGCCAACCATTTTTTTGAATATAAGGTGAAAATTGTACTTTCAATCCTTGAATTATAATGTAGACTTAACTTTATAACAAAAATGTAAACGTAAAATTTATATTTATTCAAAAGAATTATGAAGTTGTAAAAAAACTATCCTCCTTTATTTGGACTTGGACCGACTCTACAGGTAGGTGAAGTTAAAAATTGTACATGAATAAGTGTTCGAATATAGGTTTTTTTTTTCAAAAAAAAAAAAAAAAAANTATTTGGACTTGGACCGACTCTACAGGTAGGTGAAGTTAAAAATTGTAAATGAATAAGTGTTCGTATATAGGTTTTTTTTTTTTAAAAAAAAATGACATATCAAGGTACAATAATAAATATAGAAGTTAGTGAATGTTAAATTGGTGAAAATATTCAAAAATTGTGCAATTCATCTTATCTTGTATTCGTTAGTCTCCATCTTACCAGTCCTTCAAGTCCATTAATATCTCAAATATATTTTCTTTCAACACGCTTCTTTCGTTGGATAGAACCCTTCCACAAGCACATCATATCACAAAGATAATATCTCATAATGTTTTTCATTTGTTCTTTGCCATGCGAGAATATAAAACTTACTTATATCTTAAAATACTAGGAATGTGGTATAAAAATATCTATTTAATTTTATGACAATTTCTTTTTGACTGCTACTAATACTAGTAGAAAAATGGGCACGAAGAACATTTTGCATTTGTCTTACTTAAATAGGCTCATATGTCGTCGTTGAGGAATAACGAAATAACAGAAGGCGATGGTGGATTATTAATTTTACCATGTTTAGCAACAACGTGAATACAAATTACATAATGTACTTTATATATCACATAATGTAATGAGATATCAAATATTAAGTTAATAGGATCATCATATTGTGGCTAGAAGGAATAATATGGGCAAGTACTTTCAATATTTATGGAATTTCATACCGTCATAACAATAACGTCATGAAAACGAACAATCTATATATTAAAAAAAAAAAATCATATTTCGAAAATGAGTAAGGAGTATAGAAGTAGTGAGATATAGACACTCGCGCGCGCATTGATCGTATCAATGAAAACATTCAAAATTTTCATTATCTCAAAAGCAATTAACTAGTTGTTTAAATTTAAATCATAATCAGAATCTTATGGATGTCAACTATTATAAAATTAGTATTAATTGTACCATATTTAACACATGATTGTAGCATAGATAATTAGAGTTCCACATTTACCTATATACATGGTGAACATCATGTTGATTAAATTCACATCTGCACGTATACTCACAAATGCGATGAGGAGACAAAAATAAAGCATTAGACTGTCTAATTTTTGTAAGCTACGTGCAATATACTTAATGTCATCTTGTAGTTAAATTAAAATTATGACAAAGACAACGCAAATGAAAAACTTTTGCATCAAAATTCAGATTGAGCTAGTTAGTTAATTTTTCCATAATATTTGAGTTAATACTAGGTTACAATGAACCTTCATCTTCGAAAAAAGTTATTTGTAGGATGCTCATTAAAACATTGAAAAGACATGTCTGAATGAAATTCTCGAGTGCACGCTTTCTATTGTGAATATTGTTTATGAATTATAAACCCACTTTGCAAGGATCGCTTCGAAAGGTTCTTCGTTACCTGAATTAAAATGAAGTTGATCCTATCCATTGTAGGCAGTCCCAAAACGAGCTAGGCATTTTTCTAATGCATGAGTTAATGGATTGTACCAATTTCTAGTTCTCAAGTATGCTTTCCAAATATAATCCCCATTCTCAATTGTCTTTTTTTGGGTGAAGGGTTTCCAATATTCACAAGTTGACTCGTGGTTTTCTATTCTTTATGTCTTTCTAGAGATTGCTTCCTCCAACTCGTCATCTGGCTCAATTGTTGTCGATTCGATAATACCGACATTTTTGTTGTTGGAGGATCACAAGATATACCAAGATGGTCAAAGCGTGTGCTAACAAATTGCATTGATGATCAATCTACGATTGGAAGGGCATTGAGCAACATGCATAATTGTTAGTTTAGACATAATACGATAAGGTAGCTACTATCAACGAGAGTTATCTCTATTGATTGTGTAAGATCAAAGGATAACATTTTAGATCTACTAACCAAATTGTTAAATAGAGAGTTAGTTGGAAAGTTATCGAAAGGAATGAGACTTAAGCCTTTGAATGAATGAGTTAATACTATGAAAACTCAACCAATTGACTGGAGATCCCAAGATTTAGGTTCAAAGGGACAACTTAATTATAAAGATTTAATCGGATAATTGTAGGGGATGTTATCTCATATTCATTCCTATGATGTAACAGTAATTCCAGTAAGGATAAAAGATAAATAATAGGCTTTTAATAATTCTTATGCATCAAAATTAATCAAAGTAATACGAGTTACTTGTAATAAGAAATCACCTATATGACAGAAAAGATGAGCAGCTTCTAAGAGAATTGTATGGTACTCAATTCTTAGAAACTCTTACACAACCAATTGTATGCCCATGGTCACAAACAAGAGCAAGCTCCTCGTCCAGGGCCAAAAACAGGGGGCCGAGGTGGATGCACCTCGGCCCTTGATTTGAATACATGTGGGGCCCTGTTTTTGCAAATCAGGGGCTGAGGTGATGACACCTCAGCCCCCTGGAATCTGGTCGGTCAGTGACCCTGGCCGACCAGCATTAATGCACAAACAAACATAACAATGTCAATTGAATTATGTTGGAAAGAATTCTATATGAAGTATATAATCACATTAAAAGTAGAAAAGTTCAAAGACATCGTATCTACTAGTCAACTAATAAAATAAATATGCTTTCACCAAAGAAGATTCAAAGGGTAATGCCTACCTATCTTATACATGTCTCAATCATTGAATTTTATCACCAAGTCTTTTTTGTTTTACGTTTCTATCTTTCTCTCAGTTTTCATTCATGTGTGATTTTTGGAAAAATGGCTTATATGATGTCTTAGCATATTTTGAGGTAGACTTCCATTCCTTTGTTTTAGAAGATCAAAGTATATTAGTGTTCTCTTCCGTGAGAACGTCGAAATTATACATTTACTTGCAAAAAATAATGTTCAATGAATAAGAAATTAGAGTTCAAAGTATATCAATTGGAATACCTTTATGTGTTGAATTGACAAACTAGTGCAGTTTGTCCCGCGTAAAAAAATTGACAAGGCAATAACTATTTCATATATGACTACACTTTTAAAAAGTATAATCATACGTACCATACATGCTCTCTCCACGTCCTTGCAAGGGGGGCATATAACGAATTAGGTTAGCGCCTCGGGTAATTGAACTTGTGTGCAAACGTGACCTGTCTATACAAATGTCAAGCGATTCGATTCTTCCCAAGTTGAATACCTGAATAGGTATCAGAATCGAGAACCAACATGTTTGGTTCGATTCTCAATTTTAGACCAAGTTCTCAGAATCGAGAACGTTGATGTTTGGTTTGATTCTCGATTTTAGACCAAGTGTTGAAGAACTAAATAAAAATCGAATATCTCTAATTTTCTTATTTTTTTTTATATAAAATAAGCAAAATTATTTTAATTTTTTTTTCTAATTAAATGTGCCACTAATTTATTGAGACAAAAAGTATCATTTTCCTATTTCATTTGCCAACAAATTAATTGAGCCCAAAATAATATTTTTCTATTTTCAACTCAAGCCCAACTTTGTAATTCAAATTTCAAAAAATCAAAATTGAATGTCTTAAGTTTTCTCAATCATTTTGCCGAATTGCGTTATTTTTTAAAAGTTAAGATTGAACATGTCATTAGTTGAATTAATGTAGTGTTTTGTAAATGTTAAAAAATTTAATTGTGGTACCGAACTGAATCGAACCGTTCCATAATTAAATTTGGACTCAACATTTTCACTTACTAAATAACCAAAAATTCTGGTTCGATTCGATTTCCTTTATATACGAATTGAATCGAATCGGACCATATCCAACCCTAGAAAGATATTCAATTAGACGTTATTTCCTATTTTTATTTTTTCCTCTAACTTCTACAAATCTTGAAACTCCAGATAGGATGTTAATAGCTTAATGGATGAATTTAACTCGCCATTCATGGAGTTGATATTATAATAGAGCTCGATTTTTCTTTATTTCACACACGATATTCCCTTTATATGTCTGCATGATTTTTTTTTTTTTTTTAATTCAATTTCTATAAAAGTCTTGGTGATATGTTCTAGTACAAATTCAGCTCATCGAATTAGAAAAAGGAAGTGCTTAGATTTTATTGGTTTTTTGCTGTATATTGAGAGATAGATGGTTAAACAAAACTTCAAGCACTTATGACGAGGAGACAAATCTATTTTAAGGATATACATGCCTCCATTTTCAAACATGTTATCTTTTTAGTTAACAATCTCTTCATTAATAAACAATGTCATCATAATTTATAGTTATTGTGGAATAAAGGATATTTGATTCATGGAATCCGGGCCCAATTTCGATTAATCGACCACCACAATCATCAATCCAAATCACAAACCAAAACACCCAATCGGTTGCTTTCTTGGCTAGCCCACAAAGGATAGAGTATGAACTATATGTAGCCTCTAAAACTAGTCACAAAGCTGAAAGAAAAATGGGAAGAAGGGACTCAATAGTGGAAGCACAAAGCAAACCGTAGCCACTGATTTTTCTCACACACAAGTAAGGTGCAAATATATTTCATACACATAGGCCAACAAACGGAGGTCAAACATATATATAGGTTTGGAGTGGGCTTTTAGGTTAGGGATTAATTAGGCGCAATAGTTAATAGATAATGGTTAAGTGGGATATCAACCTAAGAAGCCATCCAAGACTTACGGGTTGGGCCATGAGTAATACTAATTAAATTAAGTTTCTTCAAATGGCCCAAATAGGTTGTAGGATTAGTTTGAGCGATTGTGGTGTCGATACTTTATTTCACTCATCGGCCGAGGTCTGTGAAGTATAATCCAAAAAATAGTTTAATATCATTACCTGAAATTTATTGGGTATCAAAAAATCCAACGAATCTCCACATTGATACCCAATCAATCCACAAGTAAGTAAAACACACATTTTGTACTTGCATAATCAATGTAACTAATAAAATTGGTCATATGAAAGCCAAGGTACCACGACCTATATAGACAACCAACAACGAGATCATATGAAAGGAGGCCCTGGCCTTGGACTTGGTCATCAGCCTAATCTTTGGTGTGTACCTCATAATCTCATTTAAACTGTAAAGTAAGACTCCTACTACAATTCTTTTAGACAATTGTAGTCTTCTTATAACTTTTGTGTCNACAACGAGATCATATGAAAGGAGGCCCTGGCCTTGGACTTGGTCATCAGCCTAATCTTTGGTGTGTACCTCATAATCTCATTTAAACTGTAAAGTAAGACTCCTACTACAATTCTTTTAGACAATTGTAGTCTTCTTATAACTTTTGTGTCCCACCACATTGAGCATATGCTTGGCCCCCATTTTTTAAAAAACTTATTTTTTCAAAACTCATTTTCAAACACACATTCTTCCATAAAATAATTTTACATGCAAACTCAAAACTTTTTCTTATTTATAATCACACATTCTCCAACAAAATACTATTCCAAAATGCATTTTGAGTCAAAAATAGTACTCACACAAGGCTAAGAGTCCCAAGTCTATTAGATGTCCTAAACTATCAAATGATACCGACGTACTAATCCTCATAGGATTACACCTCAAAACTCTATAAAGTACTTGATGTTCACCCATTATTCACGAATACTTTACAGTGTTTCAATTCATAGCTTCGTCCTAATTCTGATGGAGTTGCTCCTCAAAACTCTATAAATACTTGACGCGTATTCATTATTCACGTATGATTTACATTTTTTTTCAACTTCATAGCCTCACACATATGTTTTCTGCCAGACAATTGATTTAAGCATTGGAGGGGCCATGGGCTCAACTCCCACACCTTTTCTTGTAGGTTACCAGAAATTCTGTTCGTGATCTTAGCTCGAGTACCCTTCGATTTTTTATAGCATCAATAAC
>CAIGRR010010773.1:0-11747 GCA_903798365.1 Fraxinus sp. 1973-6204
TTGAGGATAGCGATTACGCGTTTAAGCTTTTTATTTTGATTCCGATTTGTTCATATTGTTGCTGCACATTTTGGTGAGTTTCTTCTCTAACCCCGGTGGTATTTCCAACAGAAGAGGTGTGCCAGAATGACAAAGGGATTTTGATGGTGGCTTTCTCAATATCGTGCTTGCCTGCTTGGGCTATATTTCTCTGTACTTAGCTGAACGCTTACCCATTTGGGAAATATCATGCGGTCTATTGATCTCATTAGTGGCAGTGAATAATCCATCGTCTCATGCCCAAGATGCCCAAGAAGCATAGCTCCTACAAAACGTTTAGGTTGTAGTTTTGATAGGCGAGAAGCTAACGGTGTGGCACATGCTCTTGTTTTGAACGTCTTATAATTTTTTTAGAACTTGACTCAATTTAATGATTACTGATCTTTGTATTAAGTTGTGAAGTCCAATTATTGTCGTCCTGCATAATCAGTATGTAGATCTACATCCACAATGAGATCGTCGCAGGGGTTGAAAGATGGGTAGAAAGCTCCCTCCTTGGACCAAAATTTCGTTAAGGATATATTAGGAATTTGTGTCTTTGTAAATTTCATCTTAAAAATTTATGTACTTGTAAAACTCAATTTCACCATAATAGGGAGTCGTCATTAGACTTTTGAATCATCATTAGAGAGAGAGAGGGGAGGAGAAAATAGATGTACGATCTTCTCTTGTGAACTTCTTTTTATTATAGTGAATTAATGGCGTAACGAAAGAGGAAGTAGTCTCATATAAAAATAAATCTCTGTAAATCTTGTGTCTTTATTTCTTTCTGCAAATTAATTGCTCTCAGTAAAATAAAATTAGAGTTTCTAATTCTCAACATTTTCACTGATGATATCGTTTTAGCTTCTTGATTTTATGCCGAATGAAAAAAAGAAGAAGGAAATATGCTAAGAGGGTGTTTGGTAGAGTTTAAAATCGGATGAAAATTGAAAAATTAACCGTTATTGTTGACTTTTATTAGACGAGTGGGATCCAATAACGACTATATTTTTAATTTTAATCCGATTGTAAGCCCTCCCAAACAGACTCTAAATAATTTAGTGGTGGCTACTAAATTGCAAGCTTTATTACTACGGTTTGCGATCGCAAATTGGTAGTGCAAACAGTAAAGCACCAGACATTTCGTCTATTACACCATCCAATATTGGGTATCATTCAGCACCGTCGTCGAAAAGGTAAATACGCACCACCGCATAAGAACACAGTTTCAAGCAAGGGCAACAGTTTTAGCATGAAAGGAAAAGGGATAATTGCATAAATGATCCCAAACCTTTTAAAAATTAGCATTCAGAATTCAAATGAATGATTTCTGTTAATTTGACTGTTTATTGACCAATTAATTGACCTCAACCAATTTTAAAATGAATAAAATGATAACTTTGAATTAAAAATTAAAAAACAAAAAACCAAAACTCAATCAGTGTTCATCTTCTCCTTCCCCTTCCCACCCCAACCCCAACCCCAACCCCAACATCAACATCCCCCTCCTAAACCCAACCAAAAAACCCACCACCACAGCCCCGTCGTCGCCTTTGGGTGTAGTTTCTTTACAAGTTGTGATCATAGCTACGGAAGAGGGAAAACAAACAAGCATGCAACGACGACAGGGTTGTGGTGATGAGTTTTTTAGTTGGGTTTAGAAGGAGAAGACGATCATTTATTGGGTTTTGATTTTGATTTTTTTAGTTTTTTTATTTTAATTCAAAGGTACCATTTACTTTTTTTTAAAATTGGTCAAAGTCAATTTATTGGATCAACCAACGGTCAAACTAACAAAAAAACCCATTTGGATATCAGGTACTAATTTTTTAAAGTTTTGGGGCTATATGTGGCACAAAGTAAATATTAAGGTAAAGTCTGCAAAAAAGTGAAATGTTTGGAACCGCTGCTGCTATTCTCCCAAGGAAAAATCCCAAAATCACAGGGAAAAGCTCGGGATCCAACAGAAAATACATGATAAATATTCAGCTGAATGAAATAACTCACCGTCTTTGCCCAATCGCATTATAAAAGCCTATACAGGTATAAATATATTTCTAAATACAAATGAGGGGAAGGGATTTTAATCAAATGGCCACTATATATCGAATTTTCTTTCCACAAAGTCGTAGAGAAGCATGAAAAAGGAAAAAGAAAGAAAGAAACCAATATTTAGGATCTCCATTCACATAATTTGCAACACTGGATCTACACGTTGACTACAATCTATACCTCAATATATGTCATGGCAAAAGGTTGAAGCAAAATCATCTCCTACCAGCATTGTTATGTCGTTGGTTCCTAAAGTACCTAAGAAGTTCCTGAGCCTGCAAGAGTGGGTAATCAGTGAATAATACGGTATCTTAAAATTACAATAAGAATGGAGAAAGAAACACTGGAGTTGAAACTTCACCTTTTCTCTGGCTCTAGGCGTCCCAGATTGTGCCAATGCCACTAATGGGGGAACAGCTCCTTCCTGGAGAACCATAATGCAAAATCTACTGCTATTAGTGCACAACTGCAGGAGAGCAGCAGCTGCATTCTCCTTACCTCTAGCAGAGCCCAGCTCAACCACTTCAACCAGGACAGGGATTCCTCCTTCCTGACCAATAGCTATCCGTCCCTCAGGAATAGTAGAAAGATTAGATAAAACTGCAACTGCCTTATCAACCATTCCGGTAGCGGGGTCCATCAACTCAACGAGGTACTTCACTGCACCTGCCTGCACAATGCGGGCCTTGTTCTCGTGAAATATTGACAAGTTAAACAAAGCTGTGGCAGCATCTTTCTTGCCTCTCGGAGTTCCATTTCCCAATAGATCAACAAGGGGTTTGATTGCACCGGACCTGCCAATCTTTATTTTGTTTTCTTCGATCACTGAGAGACTAAAAAGAGTGGCAGCCGAGTTTTCCTTAGCTTCAGGAGTGCCCGTCTCAAGGACATATATCAGAGGTTCAATTGCATCAGCATTTGCAATAGCATTCTTGTTGTTGTCATTAATTGATAAGTTGAGAAGAGCAGTAACAGCATTTTCTTGTACTTTTAAGTCAGTTGAAAGTAGTAGATGGACCAATAAGCTGATCGTCCCACATTTTGCAATAACAATTCGATTATCCATATTATGCTTAGCAAGTAAGCGAAGTTCAGCAGTGGCATTTCTCTGTACATCAAGGGAAGTATTTTTCAAGTCCTCAACCAGCTTCTTAACTTGTGTTTCAACTTCCAAAAGATCAGCCCTCAATTCAACTGCAGAAGAAGAAACTACTCTTGGAACAAATCTCTCCGATGGCCGACGCCAAACTGTTGGGCCCCGAGATCTAGCTTCTCGTCGAGATGGGAAATCGGGTAGGGCACTTGCATAAGCACCCGTTTGGGGTTCTGATGTAAGCTCTCCAGAAGCATCACTACCATAGGCAGCATTTGATGCCACCTGATTGCCATCACCAGGTGTTTCTTGCAAAACATTAGAATTAGAAAGTGTGCTGGAGGCTGAATTTGTTCGATTATGGCCTGGAGATAACTGCTCATCAGCACCAACAGCACTATTTCCAGTTGGAGACACTGAGAGTTGACCACCTGAGTTCAAACTTCTCTCTCCTGGGTTGCCCAACCTGTCATCAAAACTTTTCAAGGAAATTCTCTCAACATCTAACCCATTCCCGTGTACAGTGGCTCCTAGTAAAGAATCCTCTGACGACGATTTAGGATGATGTGGAGGTGATGCCTCTTGTTGAATCCCACTACGTGAGATTAAATTATTTCTTGGAGAACCCAAAGACCGATTTGGATCTGGAGAAAGAGAATGATTGGACCTCCTGCCTCCACCAGACTCCACATTAGCAAGAAGTGAAGAAGGATGATTTAAGCTAATAGATTTTATGGGATCAGGCAGCTTCACGTTATTTGATTCGCACCAATTTGCAATCAGCGCCTTCACGGTGTAATTGGGAATAAGATTGGTGTGTGATAGAGTTTGCCGTGTCTTGGGGCAAACAGTGAGTCCAAGATCAATCCAGTTCCGTATAAAAGCCCGCTCATAAGTTTGTCCAGATGCAACAATTACAGGGTCTGTCATGAGTTCAAGTGAGAGAGGGCAACAGAAATCGGCAGGTATTGCCACAGGATTACAGGTCTTGGACTGTTTCAGCATCACAAGCAGGTCGTGCATATGGGTTATTAAAGCAATCATTTGATCAATATATTCAACTTCGCCAGTTTTTTCAGCCTGTTCAGCATTTTCTTTCAATTTCTCAAGGGCAACAGCTTCAATTAGAAGTTCCTGGTTTGACTTCAATCCCAGGTTATCAGAAATTTTTGCCAGGCACTCAGAGCTGGCTCCCGAGCCCTCCACATGATCCTTAACAGCTTTTGTGATTATTTCTGATGTTTGGCCACATCCTATGTGCTTAATTCTTTGTACACAGTTCTGTGTCCACAGTGATAAAAACAAGATATCAAAGAATATAATGAATTCTGAGTTAAATTTTTTTAAGAAGAAAAAATGACCAACATCAAAAATAAATTGATAGCCATTACCTCAATTGATGCAGCACTTAGTTCAGCAGGTAAGCATTGAGCACAAAATTTCAGCAATTCAAGAATTTCCAAACTAGAAGTCCGGATCTTTTCCATCAGTAATTCAACTTGTAAAACCTAGATATGAAGAAAATATCAGTTAGATGATAATATTTCGCTAGTATGTAAGAGATACCAACCAAATCAGAATAAGTTTCAATAATTAAAACATCATACAGGGAAACAACCATTCTTTCAACCTCTACATTCCTTTTTTTCTGTTCCAATTTTCACTATTAGGCTGCATGAGAAAGGGCTGTAATTACAAATATTATCATGGAGCTTATCACATACAAAATAAACTTTACTCATCAGTGGCTCCCAGTTTTCAAACATCTCTCTCAAATCGTCGACAGACTGGCATAGTCCAGTGAACTCTTTTTGAAGCAATTCATCTGAAGGAATTTCAGCATCAAGAATGGCATCAAGTATTGGCTTTAATAACTTCAACATCTCTTCAATCTTTTGATAATATTCCTGAACTGGTTCACATTTTATGCTTTCACAAGATGACAATTGTAAAATACTAGCTATGCTGTTGAGAAGAGATTTTAGCACTGATATCTCCATCCTCTGGTACATCAAACAAATCATCATTTCAGTAAAGCAACAATAAAAGAATAAACTCATAATAAATATTGACATAAAATACACGGGAAATTGTGACCATAGAGCGTATATATGCCAAAGTTTCTGCAGAATATTCAATAGGTAAGGAAAAACGTAAAATCAAGTGTCTGTGATGCGGATAAGATGCAGTTGTATGCATATCTGGGAAAATGCTAGGATAATCTCTCGGTTCAACACAAGAGACCATATATAAATAAGGCTTTCGCTTTCACAAGATACGCCATCAAAGATAGAATACGTTGTAAGACATTGAAGCCAAATTCCAAGTATGCATCTTCTCAAATTTAAGGTTTCACCCATAGCAACAAACAATTAACGAAGTTAGAATGTAGCGAGCAGCTATGTACAAAAGCATAAGCTTAGGGCTTGCAATTGATGTTAATTGAAAGGAGGGCACACTTTATTCATAACAAGTAAAATAAAGCTATAGGTCATAAATGTCCTTGTAATCAAAAGCTAAAATTAGGTGTCAATGCAAATTTTACATTGATAATGAGACTAAGTAATTTTGTTCTATTACAATACAAGAAACAAATAATATTAATTCTTTCCATTTAAAATACAATAAACAAATAATATTAATTCTTTGTATTAGCCAAAAGAACACAATCAATCATCCACAAACTAGGTGATTCCACATGTTTAACCTAGGTGAAAACTTCTTTAGTTTAAAATAACTTGATTCCACATGTTTAACAATATATAGCAATAGTAACGCTTAGTCTGATTAATAGTGACCATAAATGCTCACTAAACAAGAGAAAATTTCAGCATATAAATTCATGTGCAAATATAATAGATTTGACCATTACAGGTGTGAAGGAACACGGACCTTATCAGCTTGAAATTGCAATTCTGATTTTCCTAGCTATTCATCTCATACTGCTGTTCCTTGAGAACCAACTCAAATCATACACCAGAAGATTATCCTTTTCAATGCTTATCCTGTCGATTTGTTTTGAAGAGGAGCAGTTAGAGCACTGATAATCTATGTGCGTGTGTGTACTTTAAGACCTCTGGAAAAATATATAATATTTTTTTTACAACACAAGCTATGAAATTTTCTAGGGAAAATTTGATGTATCACAAGAGAAGAAGCTCAAAATACAAAGTCTAATGAAGTTCCAATACATAACAGAAAAGAAATTAAGCTCTGAAGTCCAATGTGTGGCTCCTAGGTATGTTGCACAATACAATTATATATATTTTCTATTAATGTGCAAAGAACAATCTACAATCTAACCATGATCTAGCATCCGTATAACAGAAAGAACAGTTGAAGGTGAAGCCAACGATCAAAAATTGGGCAAGACATAGATAACTTTATAAAGTCAAGAGTGGTTACAGTATAAAGTCCAGTCTAGGAATAAAATCATGTCCTCATAAGCTACACCTAGCAGCTAGCAGCATATAACAAATTCCACAATATCATGCAATAAATGCTGACATTTGTAGTCAAGATAAGAACAGCTGAACCAACATCCACGTAAGGATTCGAACAAGTACGTTTCTGGTTCTTAAAGAGAAACTCTGGCAAATTCCGTAAAAGGGGATTACTAGTACGGATAAAATGTTGGATGGCTGTAAAATCTTTTTTGTAGAGAGTGATAAACAACGTAAACTAAACCCTATGATGCTCAGATTCGGGTACGGGTATTAGGTACGAATAAGTATCTAAGCGTCGGATCTTTTATTTTCTAAAATGTAGAATACGGAAATATGGCTAAAAAGAGCCCAAATTTCGGACAAAAGAATGTGGATACGTCTTTCAAATTTCAATTTTTTTTCAAATTCATAATTAGGTGACAAATTGTTAAAAGATAGAACATGTCACTTACATCGCCCAACCCAACAGTCCAATTACCCAAAAAGAAGCCTACCTTAATACCAGCCAACCACTTCCTCAACCACCATAAGCTCACATATTAATATACCTCAGCCTAGCACAAGCTGCCCGACAAAAACAGCCCACCTTCGTCGTCTCATTGTTCATATCCCAACCCTAAACTAGGAAACACTGTCGCCAAACCCCAATTACCACCCACCCTCGCCGACGACCTTCACCTCTACCTCTGCCCCCCCTTTGTCTTCTCCAATAACCCATTACCGTCGGTGACCTATAGCCCTCGTCACCTCGTCCAAACATCACATAGATCATCAACTTCGAGCATCGCACCCCAACAACCACCACAAAACCACCCATCGCGAGCCTGTACAGTCTACTGCCATCATTTGCAATTTCAGACTATGCATCTTAAAATCAAAACACCGGCAAACCACCAACTGCCGCTTCCACAGTCACCTAGGTTGCCTTGTCGGCTTGAAAATTGAAGGATCCACCCGTACTTCATATCAGTGTCGTGTCAACCCGAGTGTGCCGACTGAAATGCCAAGTCCGAGCATCAAAGGCTAAACCCATAGTAGCCTTCATTTCTTTAGGTACATAAAGAGGACAGGTTATTCGAGAACTAAAAGTCTAAGATCCATTTTATGTTTTTGTTGTCCAAGCCCAATGCCAATTTTTAAAATGATTGTTTACCATCCTATTTATTATCCACACAAACCATTCAATAACTTATCAGTTGCCTATATTTAAATAAAATGCCCTGCATCTCATAACTGAGGTACGGTTTAAAGTATACTGAAGAATGAAAAGAAGAATTTGTACTTGATCCTCCATAAAAAACAAGTACAGAGAGGGTGTTGTTGTAACAAACTCTACAAAATCTCAAGGGAACAACAAACTGAAGGTGATATTTATTAGAAGTCTGGAAAGAAGTATTTAGATACTGTAGGCCTTCGCGGTTGTAGATAACTATAACCCCAAACTTGTCAAGCAATGAGTCCACATAAAAAAATACTACAGCACGATTAAAACTCAAGAAAGTAACTATTTTCCTCAATCAGCTTTTGCTGTGTCACAATAACTAAGGATACACGTGAAATAAAGACATCAATGTTCACATAATTTCAATTCTATTGATGATAAATAAATGAAAATCATAAAATATCGAAAGACAGTTTCAAATGATTTTTGTTGTATCGGATATGTAAATTTAAGCTCATAAAAGTTGATTTCTGTTAGTAAGTAGCTAACAGGATTTAGCATTTACTACTTAAACTGAACCGCAACTTATTATAGAACTTGAAATGTCAATTCAAGCAAGAACCCAACAAAATTCCTTTTAGCTTCTGGTCATTCAGCTCGCCCAAAAGAATGCAGTACATATTGTTAATCTGAAGTTGTCCAGAAATCAAATTTTCCTTTTCCATCACCTTTTACATTTCTTAGAACAGTAGCAGATTAGAGATTAATTGTACCCTCTCTCCAACCCAAAACAATGAAAAAAGGAACATAACTTCTTGAAGTATATTCGACAGAATGGGAAGAACCTCAAACCACAGCAGAGAATCCAGCAACATAGTATTAGATCCATATCATACAGTACAAATTTACAAAATGTCAAATATTTGTCGCTATAAATTATTAACAATACTAACTCCCTTGATAACAATGTAAAAATAAAATCTCAGGACTTGGAGCAACTAAGAAATTAGAAAATATACGATATTTGATTAAAAGAAACAAGGATTCCATTATGTCGCAGTCCATTTAAAAGACAAGCCTACCTAGCCAATAATCTGTGTCTCTGGAACCATCAACTCTTCTACCAAAATATTATAAAACAGAAACACTGTTGCCATGCATAACTACATCCAATTTGCTATCTTCCACAACTTTAAGCCCTTGTTTGATCCCCAATCTCCAAACACTCATTTTTTCTCAAACTCATGATTAACCACACATTCTCCCAATAAAATATTTTTGCACACAAACACAAAACTTTTACTTACCTGCTTACCACATATTCTCCAAAAAAAAATTACTATTACAAAACTCATTTTGTTTTTAAAATAGGGCCCAAACAGCTCCTAAATCAAACTGGAACCAGATAAATTAGAATCTTACTAGAAGCCGGGAAATCAAACAGGTTACATAAAAAGCCATGTAGGAGAAGGATCGTGCTCCCTTTAATAACAGACTTTTGATTTTTTATTTTTTTCCATATAAAATCATTTCCTACATTCCAATTAACAGCCCAGTCATAGAACACAGCCCGTTTTAGTTAAAAGATCGGATTTTTTTTTTCATCTTTACATAATTCATATACAAAATGACAAACAGAATTGGACATGAACAGTCAACTTGTATGTACAAGTAAAGATAGAATGAATGATAAAACCCTAAATAGAGAACAATCAACCAACCCAGCAATGAAAATGAAATTATACAGAGAAAATAATTCTTACCTCAAAGTATGATCAAAAGGGTCTAATTTCGTTGTGGGATTTGCTAATTTTATAGGGCTGAACCTTCCGAAAACCCCCCACTCTGCACTCTGCTGGTGTCTTTTCTCCTGTCTGGTGTCCTCTTCTTGAATTAAAATATCACTGCCCAACAACCTTATATTTGAATAAGTTGACAAGAGCTAAAAATAAAATTATTAAACAATTCCGTAAATGAAGGATATTAATAATTATTAAACAACCTTATGTACTTGCGTTTCTTCCACAATTGCGTTTCTTCTTCCCCCACAGTAAATAGACCATGTCGGGTTTATTCCATATGCGGTATGCCAAGTGCCAACGAGCCAAAGAAGTTGAGCCCTGTTTGACAACCAGGGAAAACTTTTCGACCGTGATTTTCAGTGTAGTTAAAAATTTTAAAAATAATTGAATTTACGTGCAAAATATTTTGAAATGTGGGGTTGGAAATAAGTATACATAAAAAACGACGTACTAAATTCTATATATTTTGAGAAATTGCACTGTTAGTCCTTATCCTATTTTTTTAGCAGCATTATCTGTAACTTTTTAACTTTGTAACAAGTTAGTCCCTTTTCAATCGTTCCAGAGGTAAAAGGACAATTTCTTCACTGAAAAATATATTATTCTGTTCTTATTATTTTTTATAAACCCAACAATTACTTAAAAGGTAAACAAAAGAACAAAGAGAAAATGAAAAATTATCTCCCCACCTTCCCAAACTACTAATTTCATGTCAGGAGCAATTATTAGCGATAATTCAAGTACTTGTAACATAGACTAAACAAAATCTTTTTCAAATAGAGACTTAGGGCGTGTTTGGTATGACTTAAAATCTAATTAAAATTGAAAATATAGTCGTTATTGGGTTTCACTCGTCTAATAAAAATCAACAATAACGGCTAGTTTTTCAATTTTAATCCAATTTTAATATCTACCGAATACGCCCTTCGAATTTGCTTGAGTCCAATCTTTTCAGAAAATAAATTTTGTGATGTGAATTCTTGAAAAATGTGTTGTTAAAACGCAATAATTTTTTAAAAATTTACGTGTAAAATCATTTACTGAGAAAATATTTAATTGAAAATAAATTTTTAATGAACGTTGCTAAAATTGGCTTGCATTTCATGCTCCTCGTGGGCCACTTGTACAAATTGGCACGACTCTTACAAATCAATAAATAATTTGTTGAATTTTTAGACTATGCAATGTTCTTTCAAAAGGGAAAATTGCACTATTAGTCTCAAACATTTTTTTTAAAAAAAAGTAAGTTGGTTGTCCGTCAATCTCAATGATGAAAATGATTCAAATATTCATTAAATTGCCCTGCGATCATTATGGGAACATGTTTCTAGTCGTAAGCTCTAGATTAAACGAAATTGTGTTTTATAAAGTTAGTCAAGTGAGAAAAAATAAGGTATACATGTGAGAGTTGTACCAAATTGTATTTTAATGCCAAATTGCATTTGTTACAAATTTAACTTGTAGCAAGAAATACAAGTTTTAAAAGGCCCTTTTTTCCTTCTTCTTTTTTTTTTTTTTAATAAAGATTTATCACTCAATTTAATTTAGAGTCAGTTTTTGTGTTAATCACTGAGCTTATTTTTTAAAGGGGTTATTAGAGTTTGTTTTTAGTTTAATTTGATCACCAAACGGAATTTCATACCAACGGAATGTGTGTTGTGGATGACCTCCACGTTGACCTATTAAACGATTAGTTAAAAAAAAAAAAAAAGTGAAATTCGAATGAGCAAATCAGAAGGATTTTGTAATAAAATAAAGCATATCGACCAACATGAAATTTTGTTGTAAGTTGGGTGACTAACAATATTTTTAAATTTTAACCATCCTTTTTTTTTTTAATATTTCACATGGAAAGACATTTTGTTTCAAACATCATGGTAAAATGTCAATTTCTTAGTAAAGAAGCACAAATATCAATTACACTCCTTAAAAAACAATCCATTTGTGTGGACAAGGAAATATTTCTTGATATTCTCCCTACTAATACCAACTAGATGTGGACAAAATAACTAAATCAAACCAGACCAAACCAAAATCAATCTAAACGAACGATGTTGTTCGGTTCTACAAAAAAAAAGATTAATGATTTTTGTCCTTAGAACCAAGAACAAACTCAATTTTTATATACATATTTCTTACAAATTAGTGAATCACAAAAAAAAAAAAAAAAA
>CAIGRR010010815.1:0-17989 GCA_903798365.1 Fraxinus sp. 1973-6204
TTCGTTTACTGTGAAACTATAATCCTTTCGTCAATATGATCCGATCAATTATGAGATATGGATATGTGTCAATCTCAATTATCAATCATATCTTTTATCCTACTATTAAGTCAATGTAAGTCGAAAACTCTTTTCAGACTTATAAGTTCACATTGGCCAATGATTTCATTATCAAATTAACTGGATGAAATGTAGATCATAATCTCTTACTATCCAAGAGTGACGAATCCTCTATTGATCATTCACAACCTTCATATGATTCTTGACATACCCGAACGATGTTGTATTAGAGACCCTTGGGAGGCAACATCCAACAATACCAAAGTATGACTGTCCTTATATAAGGCACTATGATGACCTCAAGTCAAAGGACTAATTCCATTACCGAACGTTAGAGATTAACCACTGACACTCAGATAGTTATCTATGGGGAATCTCCCAGCTAGTCTCCAATGTTTTGTTCTATAACAAAATACCCACGTGTTCATTCAAGTGTCACCACACTTTAACTTGGGAGATCAGCTACTTACTTCACAAGTAAGAAATGCCACACGTGATGGTCTATCCATGATAAAGATATCTGTATCTCGTTATTACATACGACCATGGACAATTTAAGATTCAGTCATATGTACTTTGTATATCACAATCACAACTCGTGATTAGCAAATCACCAAGACCTGAATCTACGGATTCTATTATTTAATTAATTAGAATATTAATTCAATTAAATAATCGATCTTTCCCTAAATATACATCAATTATATATACATTAAAAGTATTTATGTCCAAATTTGATTGGACCTAGGGCATAACACTTACATTATCAGCTTGGCTCTTACGGAGAGAAAACATGAATGAATATAGCGCCTCAATGAGGTGTGAGTTCTTTGCAGCATTATATGATTACATGCAACGTCTACATTGTTGTCTAGGTTCTTAAACCCAAAATCTCCCCAATCAACGGATGGAAAAGTTTTGATTTTATTATTTGCTCTTTAGCTAGTGGACAGGCCAAGCCCCCTCCTATGTAGTTCTATGTTTTATCTTCATCATTATTAAATGTTGACCTCAAAATTCGATGATCAAGCTACCAATATACCATGGATACATCCATGTTCACCTATACATCGCCTTCACAATAACACCCGTTAGAGGCAAAAACCCATAGGTCCTGAAAAAAATTCAAAGACCATTTAAACTCCCACGGTCAAATCAGTTGAAAAAAATGACTAGTACATGGGAGATAAGTATTCGGACAAAATCCGCAAGTGTACGGGATCGATGACAAGAAATAATATGATGATTTGAGTTATAATCCCATGATGAATAATTGTTAGCTAAAATGTACTAGTTTCTATTAAATTCGATGTTTGTGACACAAAAGAGATATTTTACAATTATCCTAAATTAAGCTAAGAATATTGTAAAAGATTGGTTTTTATTAAATAATATGATGAATGTATTGAATATCAGAATCTACATATTGATCTCTATTTCAATTCTCAAATCATGTAACTTAGTGTTATTCAAGTGTTCATGACAATCGATAATCCATTGATATCTAATATTCTTTTTCAAGATATATTAAACTTATGTTTAACACGATCCAATCTTATTCTCAGTCCAAATTCATATAAAGCATGCATTCAATCACACGATTATCACATAAAATTGTACACGCCATAAATGTCAGTCCTAGCACTTATTGTCCATGCGTCAAATACGCAGTGTTCTACTTATTTCAAGTCTTTCAATACTACAAATAAGTAACTAATTATCTAAATGGTGATCAGGCATTCAAACAATACAATAGTCATGCATATTTAATCAAGAACACAAGAATTAATTAAAATTACTCAAGTCTTTGTATTAAAAATGGCAATCAATATGTTTTGTCGACCTCAAAAAATAGTCAACGGAATCTCGTACCCCACTCGCATCCACTCCGAGGAACAACTGGCTAGTAATGAATATACATAGTGGGGTATTCTTTGGATGTGAGCCAATCAAAATGTTCAGGCACGGGTGGTGAACAATACCACTTAACAAAAATGAGTAAAGAACAATATTGAATATATAAAAGCTTGAGAGAGAATAGATAATCTTAGGTGTATGTATTTGCATTTCCCACTTCAAAATGGTACAAGAAAGTATTTATAGTGTTACAATGAAGTGGCGTCCATTGGATGAAGAATCATGTAGCTTCTTCTCCTTGGTTGAAGCATCCTATCATAGGTATCAATCTAACCGACTAGCCTGTAGCGCTTAATGCACTTAAAAAGGTATCCACCATATGATCTAGGTTGATAAGATTTGACATATCTCTCATTACAAATGTCATATCAATCATTCAAATAAAAAAAAACTTCTACAGGAGATCTTTTGGATGAAGTAGGTCATCATTTCAAATGTGGGGTTCAGATTGAGTGTTTACATTGCTATGGCTTTGATATCAAGGGGGCTTCAGAACAATAAATATTTTCTTTCATTTTACTACTTCACTTCGGTATTGAGCTTCGGTACCAAGAGAGCTTCGGTCAACAGATCTTCTTTGGTCAAACATTAATGCCATATGTTGTGGGTCATGGGACTTCGTCATTGATTAAGCTCCACGTGGGATGCCACATATGCTTCATCTAGGGTCTCGGTTGCGAGACGTAACAATAATATTCCAAGTCTACGTATTATTATTCATATTATACAGGACTTCTTTTTATATAGAGTGTTTTTATTGGAACGAACATTTTCTTGCCGTGGTTAGGTTTTTTCGACACAACACAATAGTCCCCTAAGTCCAGTATAGATATTGATATCAAATTTGGATTTTAATAGAGCATGACCTGAAACTTATGCAAATTTTCATTGACGAGTTGAAGCTCTGAAGTGCTAAAGCCCTACTTAAAAAATTACTAAATTTTTGTTGAAGAGTTGAATCTCTGAAGAAACTGCTGAACTTTTTGTTGAAGAGTTGAAGCTTTGAAGTGATGTTTAATTTGAAGGTTTTTTTTAAAAAAAATGGTGCCAATGATTTGATGTCTACACCTACACATTTCCAAGAAAAGACAGATGAAGCTATTCAACTTTCCATACACGTACATGCCGCCTTATTAAATAGCCAATGATGGCAGTTGTTATAGCATTTCAAAATGGCACGTCATTGGGCATGTGTGAGGTGCACGCTTCGATCTGGATCGTTAAATACAAAGACTTTTGAAATGGATGGTTCTGATTCAATAAACTTATGAACGTTTAGGATACTTCATATCTAAATCGAATGGCTAAGGTTGACAGACCTCACCTATATAAGCCAAATCTTCATTCATTATAACATTTTACTTTACAGAAACATTTATACCCTTGCAATCTTAGAGCTTTTCGACAATTTACGGACCTCAACACGACCCACTATCGAGCTTTCACGGGACCTCAATATGACCCATACGGTGACTTACAACAAGAAGCACTGATCCTTATACAATGTTGCTATTTAAGGGACTTCAACACGATCCATGCTTTGTTAAAGTAACTTGACAATGGAATATCTCTCTTGATAAATAATACAAACAAATTAAGTACTAAGAGATACTAACACTTCAATGAATAGTAATAAATTATAACTCAAGTGTTAAATGAAATTTTTTTATGAATATCAATCAATTAAAGTATATGAGTGAGAAGATGAAGAAGAAATAAATGCAAAGTAGGTTCAAAAATCTTCTCAAAATATATCTCTCTTTTAATGAATAATTGTAATAAATTAAATATTAAGAGAGAAATGAGAAACTTTGATAAATATGATGATTTTACAAGTTTGATTCAATCAATTAAAGTTTTCAATTTGAAGAAATAGAAAATTTTATGATTGTAACTGTAAAGATCTTCAAAAATATCTCTCTCTTTTAAGATTGATATAAATAAGTTAAGTACAAAAGAAATGAAAAAACTTTGATGAGAGAAATGATTTAAGAAGTTTGATTCAACAATCAAAGTTTTTGTTATGAAGAAATAAATGAAATGAATGTAAGAATGTAAGTTAGAGAAGATTTTGTACAAATATATTTCACAAGAAATCTCTCTTCTAGTTATATAAAATAATCTTTTCGTGCATAAAATGATTTTTTAGATTTTATCATTCATTACTAAATATCAAAATATTAGTACATTTATATTTGAACTAAGAATTCTAGTCTTTGACCTTTCTTCGAAGTTTGCCTCTTGGACTTCTTGTCTTGATTTCGATTTTTCTTGACGTTTATCTTTCAAGCTCTCTTCTTGAATTATTTGACTTGAATGCTTAACTTCCCATTTGATCTTCATTTTTAGTCCGATTTATAATGTGTTGCTTTCTGTAATGCTTGATTGATTTTAACATCGAACTATCTTCACTCAAAATCAATTGTTAGAAATAATATTAATCTTCTTTATTATAATCAAACATTAAGGATGAAATCAACCATAGGTCAACATAAATTACGAGGTGGATTAGGTGGCTTCTAAAATTCCATCTGTCATGACCAAAGCTGATTTGGAAGAATTAGGGATAAGTATTGTATCCCTAAGTATTGTATCCCCGATACCATAGAGCTCATAGTACCTGAATATGAGGAGATGGCTTATTTTTCGAAGCGGGATTAAGTAGCCGTCATTGAATACCTTCTTAAAGAGAGAGATGTGCCTACCTCATCATCCCTTCTATAGAGCAGTTCTGAGGCTCTATAGGTTAGCATCTACCCAACTTCTTCGAGATGCCTGGAGCCAACTAGCTGGGTGTACTTCCTTTGGAAGGAAACTTCTCTGGACTAGGACGTGTCCCTTTGCATTTTTCAAACTATTTTCTAGCCAAAGATTTTGGTCAAAAGGTCCTCGAAGGGCTGGTATTATATAACCCCATGGGGAGGCTCATTTACCATTTGTGGTAGGTCTCCTTTCATCAACTAAGGGATAGAAGAAATCTTGTTTTTGGGCCAAAGGAAAGTAGCAGATCTGCAAGGGTGATAAAGTCTTAGCCCTCATCATGCCAACCTATTATTCTGAAGCTCATGAGTGTTTTTCCATTGTACTTGTGTTTTGATCTGTTTATTATGTTCTGTCTATCTTAATTTGTAGGTTCGGATGATCGCTTCAAATTATCCGAGGCTAAGTAGCATATATTCAAGGACATTTACAAACACCTTTCAACTTCACGCTACTTCGATTGCCTCATCATCCGTCAAAGACTTTTTATTGAATTTGGCTTAATGGCTTCAAAAGGTATATTCTGAAGCCCTTAGAGGTTATTACGCACTTATGAAGTTGTTGACATACTGTTTTCAGATAATTTTGCAAAGAAGGAGTATCGGGCCTTGGATATGGCCTATATTTTAAGTGCCATTTCTACATCAAAGTCCAAAGGACTTAAGCTCACTTATGGAATTACGAAGCACGTCAAAGATAAGCTAGATAAGATCAGCAAGGATCACTTCAAAAAGCGAGTTGAAGATAGGGCTTCTGCTAATGATAAGGTGAAGACTCCCTTGAAGAAGAGAAAAGTGTCCATTTTTTCTTTTGCCGCCTCTGGAGGCTCAAGTACCTCAGTGGGTCGTCTACCACCTCCTCTTTCGAAGCTCATGCCTATTTCTATCGCTGCTGCTAAAAGAGGGCAGAAAGTGCTTCGGAAAGAGAATACGAAGGAGTGCGATGAGGACCTAGTTTTTAAGAGCAAAGCCATTACCGTCGAGGCTTCATTTGCCACTCCAGGCAAAACAAGGAGCTTCCTAATGAGGCATGATGATGAATTAGCTACGAAGATTTTGTCAATGCTACCCCCCTAAAGTCCAAGTAAACCACTGTCATTTATTACGAATTCTGGATGGAAATGTGCAGAATTATGTGGCTACAATGATGCTGTAGATCTAATGGCTACCTTGGTGAGTCAAACTACTAGGGCCTTGCTAAGGGATATTTTAGAGTTAGAATAGATATGTTGTCGAAGAATCGGTAAAGGCCAATGGAGAGGCCCAAAAAGTGAAGGTCGAGGTAGACACTTTGAAGCGTCAACAAACTGAGGAGTATATGATGCTAGAATCTGCTTTGGTAGAAATTAAAAATTTGAAGAAATAGGTCCGCTTGTCCCAGAGTGAGATGGTCGGCTTGACAAAAAGAATGGAAACATTTGACAACCACAAAAAAATAACGGTTAAAGCTCTGGATGTTGCTAATAAGGAAAATGTTGTAATGAAGCAACAAGTTGGGAAGTTGGGTACAAAGAAGGATGGTCAATCTGCCAGTGATTACGTAGTGAAAGAGTAGGTAGCCAATTTCTACCTTACTAAGACGTATCAGCGATTCAACACTTATTGGTGTTGCTTTGCCCATCTTGAGGTCATGGATCAAATAGATGAGCTCTATCTGACCTTCAACACTTCTGATTTGAGGTCAAAATTTCTAGAAAATAAAGAACCTCGGACTCCTGCGGATGATGTGACTGAGGTTGAAGATGAAAAGGATTATCAAGTTAAGAACCTTAACTCTGGAGATCATGTTATGGAGGCTTTCATCATTGAAGTTTTAGATGCAAATATCTAGAACCCAATTTCTCCAACTTAGATATTTCTTTATTTGAAATTTGGCTGAGGTCTTTGCAATACACATTTATTATCTACGAATGAAATTTATTTTGCTACATATTTGTGTCTTTTTATACTTCTGCTTTATATACTACGCATCGTACTACTTTAATATTGTAACTAACAAAACTGATGCTTCGAATCTGAGGGCATGGCTGAACTTTCACGTTATTCTAAGTCAGACCCAATAATCTTCAAAATATAAATGAACCTCCATTTTAAATTAACTTTATTCAAAACTGGGATTGTCACCCCAAAGCTCAACAACTTGTATGGACTTTGATTTTTTTTAGGAACTTCCTTGCATGGTAGATGGTTCATCCATGCATGGGCTTCTTCTGTGATGTTTAACTTCATCATGGAGGCATGTGATGTACGTCTTGGAGGATTAGGGGGTGATTCCCTTTGGGATACAACTTTTCTCTGAGGCATCCACGCTTCCCTATATAGTGGATGGTTCATTCATGCAAAGGCTTTTCTCGTGATGTTCAACTTCATCATGGAAGGCATGTGATGTACACCTCGAAAAATCAAGAGGTGGTCCCTTCTGGGATCTAACTCTTCTTCGAGGCACCCACTATTTTTTGCATGGTTGATGGTTCATTTGTACAGTAGCATCTCCCATGATGTTCAGCCTCGTCATAAGAGGCATGTGATATATGCCTCGAAGAATCTGGAGGTGGTCCTATTTAGGATCCAACTCTTCTCCGAAACGTCCACGTTTTCCTGTATTGCAGATGGTTCATTCATGTAGGAAACTCTCCCATGACGTTCAACTTCGTCATGGGAGGCATGTGATGTACTCCTAGGAGAACTCAAGAGGTGGTACCCTTTAGGATCCAACTCTTTTTCTAGGTGTTCACGCTTTCCTAGATGGTGGATGGTTCATCCATGCAAGGGCTTCTCTCGTGAAGTTCAACTTCATCATTGGAGGCATGTGATGTACGCCTTCAAAAAATAATAGGTGGTCTCCTTTGGGATCCAACTCTTCTCTGAGGTGCCCATGCTTCCCTGCATGGTGGATGGTTTATCCATACATGGCTTCTCCCATGACATTCAATTTCATTACAGGAGACATGTAATGTACACCTTCGACAAATAAGGAGGTGGTTTCCTTTGGGATCCAACTCTTTTTCGAGGCACCCACGCTTCTCTGCATAGTGGATGGTTCATCCATGTAGGGGTTTCTCCCATAACGTTCAACTTCATCATGGGAGACATGTTGCTTGAGAATTTTTTTTGGACAAAACACACTTTATTGCATTAATGGAAACATTATATAAGCTGGGAAATATCTTTCAGCTAAACGGGACGTGCTCATTGGTACTATATTCTTAGGTGCTCTAAGTTCCATGGATGAGGTTGTGTGTTCCATCTAAATCTTTTATTCTGTAAGTATCAGGTCGTAATTCTTCGTTGATGAGATATAGGCCTTCCCAGTGGGACCTAATGTTCCTACTCCTGGCTCCTTAGAGAAAATAAAGACTAGATCGTTTATACGAAATGGCTTTTTTCATCTTTGCATTATAGTATCAAAGTCATTTTTTGTTGGGAAATGGCCAACTTCATTTGAGATTCATTCATCCTTTCATCGAGAAAATTGAGTTCACGTCTTCTCAGTTAGTTATTAAATATCTCATTAAAGTACAATCGATGAGGAGAAGGTAGTCCAACCTCCACTAGGCTCACTACCTCGGTACCATAAGTCATAGAGAATGGGGTTTCCTCTGTAGCAATTCAGCTAGTGGTCTAGATTACCTACAATACCTATGGTAGTTCATCAAGCCAAACTTCCTTTGAAGTATTAAGCTTACTCTTGAGGGTGTACTTAATTGTCTTGTTGATAACCTCTACCTGACCATTAGCTTGGGAGTGATAAGGCATAGAGAAGTGCTTCTTGATCCCAAGTTTTTCACATAGATCCCTGACCTTCTTGTTGTCAAAATTTCATCTATTTGATACGATCAACTTAGGGATACAAAACCGACATATGATACTCTTCACAAGAATTTGGAACTATTAGCTTCTGTGATTTAACCAAAGGCTCAGCTTTCACCCATTTAGTGAAGTAGTCAATGACGATGATAGTGAAACTTGTATTACCTTTTCCTTTAGGTAGGGGGCCTATGAGGTTAATTATCTATTTGGTGAATGGCCAAGGGCTAGACACCTCTGTTAGCTCTTGAAGAGGTTGCCTTTGAAGGGTAGGAAAACGTTGCCATCGCATTTTCGTATAAATTGGAGCACATATTTTCTCAATGTAGTTTAATTAGCACATATCTTGTAGAGCACATCATCCTGAAAAATGAAATGTGTAGCCTTCTTTTAACTTTTTGGCCATCTTCCTTGTCATCAGGTTGGACTTAGTCCTTTAGGAAAACTATTATGGAATGCATCCACGAAGGTGTACCTTCTATCCATATCACTTCTTCCCCTTTAACAGTGAGGGTCTAGGGAGGTGCTCAATGGACACTAGCATCAGTAGTTCAGAATCCTTAATGCTAGCTAATTTTGATAGAGCGTTAGCATGCGCATATTCCATGTGTTAGATTTGCGCTAGTTCAAACTTTTCGAAAAATGGGAGAATGACCATGGCTAGTTTGAGGTATACGACAGTACCCTTATATCCCTTGTAGTAAAGCTGCCATTGACTTGGCTAACTACTAGCTAAGAATTGCTTCTAAAAAGTAGTCTCTTAGCATATATATCTCATTTGCCAATTAAAGGTTGGCTATGAGAGTCTCATACTCTGTCACATTAATGGTGGCCTTGAACTCGTACCTCACTACGCTGTTAAGTTTACGACATTCTGGGTTAATGAGAACCACGTCCATTCTTGAGCCTGTCTAGCCAGATGGAGGGCTCTACGAGTTCTATAATTTTCTCCCTTTCAGGGATTTTGGGGAGATTTTGCCACAAATTTAGCAATAGATTGACCCATGATAGAGGTTTTTACTTTAAAAATAATATCAAACTCATTGAGCTTCACAACCCACTTAATCAATCTCCCCAAGGCATCAAGCTTCTGGAGCACTTGTTTATGAGGAAATTGGTTAGTACATGTATGTTGTGACCTTGTAAGTAGGGCATCAACTTTTTGGAAGCCGTGATTAGGGATAAAATGAGTTTCTCTATATCCGAGTAGAGGGTTTTTGCTTTCAAAAAGGCCTGCTCACATAGTAAATAGGCGGCTAGTGGCCGCGTTCTTCTCTTACAATAACATAGCTAATGGCCTCATAATGTTTGACATAGTTTATTGTCAATATTTAATCACTACACCAAGAGTATCACTTACAAGTTGATATTTATGTCCAAAGACTAAATGTCAATGTTGTGCCTAGTCTCCTGTGATGGGACCCACCATTATTTTAATTTATTGATTGCTCAACATGGATTCCAATGTGAACATATTAACTAGGTTTAAGTTCTCTATTCAATTAATCCAGCTACTTCTGCAATATCTATCAACATCAATTTAATCTATGCTTGAACCAAAGTTTAAATACTGAAAAGAGAACATTTGTATCATTCTTGGTGGTATGGATCTAGAAATTGTGTTAAAGACTAAAAACTCACTACTCTTACGAATAAAAGTTTCGCTAATAAAAACGAGACTCAAATAAGTGGGATCGTTCAAACCACATAAGTCTTATGATCATGAAGAGTTAAATTCCAACCAACATTCAGGGACACTATGTCCAATAAGAAAACTACTGTCAAGGAATTTCTTAAAGAAGTTAAAAAACACTTTGCAAAATGTGATAAGGTCGAAGCTATTATGCTTCTGGCGAATTGGTTTCACTAAAGTATAAGGCTAAAGAAAACATAAGAGGGTATCATGGATATGTCTCGTCTTACTTCAAACTAAAGGCATTAAAGTTTAAGTTGTTTGATGACTTGCTCGTCATTTGATTTTAATTTCTCTTTATGTACAATTTAGTTAATTAAGGTCAATTATAGCTCTCAAAAGAGGAAGTGGACTCTTGATGAGCTCATTTCATATTGTGCACAAGAAGAAGAAAGTTTAAAGCAAGAGACAACTATATGTACTCACTTGCAAAGTACCTCTAAGGATAAGTTAAGATAAGGAAGCTTCATTTGGCTCCGCTTAAAAGAGATAATAAAAACCTGAAAAGGATAAGTGATCTGACTTTACTTTTGTGAAAATTTAGGACATATAAAGAGGGACTAAACTAAATATCACACTTGGCATGTAAAGAAAAGTACACTTCTTACTTTAGTTTGTTCCAAGTTTGATTTAGTTTTAATGCTTAGACATATTTGGTGGATAAATTTCAGTGCCACTTCTCATATAAGTGTGTCTATGCGGGGTTGCCTCAATAGTCGAAAATTAATTGATGCGGAAAGATTCATCTATGTGGGCAATGGCGAATCAGTTAAAGTTAAAGCTATAAAGAGTTTTAGGCTATCATTAAAGACTGGTTATTTTTTGGATTTTAAAGAGACGGTACTGTCTTTTAGACGAAATTTGATTTCTATTTCTACATTGAACAAATTATGTTACTCTTGTTCAATTGGAAATAATCAGTTTAGTCTTTTCCAAATTCAAATTGTAGATGGTGGATTCTACTGTTGGAAAAATCGAGTCAGTCAGGCCACCAACAATCTTCCGAAAAAGTAGAACGACGAAGAAAGATCGCAAAAGATCTTAAAAGGACACCGGTGTGGTGCCGGCTGAAGATCCTATGACGTTCAGGTCAGTAATGCTTATCAAGGATTCTAGGAATGCTAGGCCAAAAGAATGAAGTAACTTAGACTAAGTAGTTTTTTCTTATTTCTCGAAATGTAAGACTGACCACGAGATTTATAGCAGTGGGATAACCGTCTAGATAGGATTGACGAGGACTCTACGAGATTTTCTAATTGGTTGGAACTGAATTTGATAAGATCTATTCAGTTGAGATACCCAATCAATTTTCAAATAACTTTTTCTTGATCTGGTTAACTTATAGCGTGATTTATCTTGAAGATAAATTATCAGGGATTGCGAATTGACCATGGGTCTTGGATCGTGTATTTGGCCCGATCGACATAACGAACTGGGCCAAAAGATGGTACGTTTATCAAGTGGACCTTATTTTTTGACTTAGGTCGTTTGGGCTAATGGAACAATTTTTACCACTACAGGTTGTCCCCCACTCTTTTATATGAATTCCACTCGAATGAAAGAATAATTCGGGCTTAAGATCGATCATACCATTTGTTGAGGGTGCACTTTGATCATAGGCTGAACCATCTGATCAAATAGTTTGAAGTGGTAGTAGAACTCATTATGGTGGTGGATGAAAATCATCCAACCAAAAAAACTCATGTGATATTGTTGCAGCCATGCATTTTTTTATGTGATCGGAAGCCATGTGACACATGGAAGAATGTGATACTACTTGTCGAACGATTTTTTATACTGATTTTTTACTTTTAAGTAGTTTGGTTTTAGGTATTGTATGACTTGAAAACTATTCGAAATGACATATGGCTCGGAAGCCACGTGACGTATTTTCAAAAAAAAATTCACACGACTGATCGAGCCATACGATTTTTTAGTACCGATCGTTTGAAAGCCGTTCGATTTTGAAAATCATACGGCTCAAAAAATATATATGTATGTCTTACGTAGAGCATAGTTAGCCGATAAATATGCCCATTCAAAAAGGAGAAATTGTCAATCAGTCTAGACCATGCAACTTGACTTGTAGAGAGTATTAATTGGTCGATAAATATATCTACTTCGAATGGAAAAATTACCGATCCGTATAGACCGTGCGACATGTTTTGTAGAGAGTATTGAGTTTCTCTCCTCCAATCTTTAGGTTCCTACCTTTTTCTTAAGTGTTCTTCAAACATTTTTTTGAAGTTCTTCAATGGTTGCATTGATTTTGATTTGGTGTTTCTAGAGTTTGATCTATCATAGAGTGAGGTTGCTAATGAGTAGTTGTTTTTTTTTTTTTTTGAAAAATGGATTCGAAAATAAATTCCAAATAAAGTTGACCAGGTGCAGTGGCCATAGTGGGTTCCCAAAATGCCATTTCCCCTACAAATGTAGACTGATTGGACTTGTCCCCTTTATTTTATCATATCTCATCATCCCTTCATTGTCAATTATTACATTATTCTCCAATTTCAATGGTTTCTCCACTCTCCACTCACCCCATTTGTTCGAGCGGCACATTCTAATTTTAACTAGAATCGATCTGAATTAGATACTGATGATACCCAAATCTGAACGAGCTCGAGGAGAAATGACCTCTTTCATCCCAACATGACACACACTCCTCGGGCAATAGTCCTCGAGAACAACCCTCTTTGACCGACTAGCGTGCTGAGGCTCGATTGGGCCTTCATTACTCCCCCTCATCCTTGAGATCATCCATACCTAGTAAAGGAAGAGTCCTTCCTAAGGATGGAGTTTATCCACACGCCAGAGTCCTATCTCTACCCAAACACCCAAGGAACACTAGATTGATTAAGTCACAACTCCTAATTGCACTAGGACTTGTAAGAGCCCCCAGCGTTGCAGTCCTACCATGAGACTACCGTATATCTCTATAAATACATCGCTCTCATCTATTATTGAGGTACGTTTTTCATATATAATCTACAGCATATATTCTCTTCATATTCTCTTTCTGACTTAAGTATCGGAGGGACGACGAGGACGCACCTCGACGCCTTTGTTTCAGGTACCGGAAGATCTCGTTCGTGCTCTTTCCCAGCCTTCAAGCTCGGATCTCAACATGTGCGATTTTTGATAGCATCAATATTGATTATTAAATATACTAAGATTCTCGATAATTTTTACGTAAATTAATACCTATATATGTTTTTATTTAAAAAAACTGGGTGACTATTCAATGTACTAGGACCAAGAGGTGGACCGATCCTTAACGAAAGTTAAGTCCATTAATTCCCAACGGAATTCGAAGGCGTAATAAATACGAAGTTGTTGGGCCGTGAAAGAGCCCAATTTGAGAAGAGAACTTCGAATTTCAAATGTGAACCAGAATTCCTCGGATTCAAGTTTACACATGGGCTCCACGTGTAATTAATGGCTATTTACTACAGTCACGAGATTAGTTTCGTTTGTAACACCCACAATATTGAATTAACAAAGAATATGCTCCGGGCTTTTGACAGGGTAGGGTGGCTGCACTTGACTGAGTGTTTTTTTTTGTTCAATCATGTGTTGACACGTGTCTTCCCATTTTTGAATGTGTCATGGAACCTGTCACTGTAACAAGTCCCATTAACAAATGATGTTAAACTCCACCTTGATGCCATTCTCCAAGCCAATGTTTGTTCAGAAGAGAAAAACCAAGAGGACATAAAAACAAATTATAATGGCAAAAGAAAATACATCCTTAGCTAGCTGCAGCAGTGTTAACAAATTACACAAGCCCACAAAACAGTTTTTACCTAGTAAAATACTAAATACATTACACACTTGGATGTCACGTGTTACAACATATTTGGCCTAGAGCAACAAGCAAACTCAAAAGAAGTAATCTAACCAGGAGAAGACCAAACCATTTTCGACTCTGCATTAAAACCGAAGCATATTTTTCAGAAAATCTACCTACGTATCAACTTTTTATCCATTATATTAGAATGATCAATCATCCAAATTAGGACTGCTGCAGGACACATTTCTCATAGAGAGCTAGAATTTCCTTTTTGTTGGGATTCTTCAATTGAAGCAGCTCAGCACCAAAATTGTGTTTGGTAAGCTCCTGCTTTAGTTTCTGTATTGTAAACTTAGTATAGTCCTCCGAATTGGTTTGTTGGCTATCGTTTTGATCATCACCTTTGAACACAGAACCACCATCTTCTGGACTGGAAAACTTCAGAGGGCTGGTTGTACTCTTGGACCTCTTGTTTCCTCTGGTTACTCTGTCATTTGCACCAGTATCTTGAACCGAGTCGAAGCCCATTTCATAGTCATCCGTCCTACCACGTTTGCCATTGGAGGCAGTTCTTCGTTTATTGTCCAATGTTTTTTCGTTAAATTTAAGAGCAGTCAATTCTTGTGAAAGTTCATCCAGCTTTCCTTGCGTAACTTGCAACTGAACAGACAATGCCTCTGCCCTGTTGTTTGCTTCGGCATGTGCAGCTCGCTCACTCTCCAGAAGACTTTCAAGTACCTGAACTGTACTCTTCCTCTGGTGATTGTTAGATTCCAAAACGGAGTCAATTTCTTTTTCACGTTCTGCAACTCTGGCCTCCAGAGTAGCAACTCTAGACAAAGCATCCATTTCAGCAGCTCGATATCTATCTACTTCATCAGCTAAGTCGGCCTTTTGTCTCTCCAAACTTTCAAGTTGCCTCTCAGCCCTCTCAATTTGTGCCAATCTTTCCATAGCTATTCGTTGAATCTCACTCTTTTCCTTCTGGGCAGTGACTGCTTCTGCTCTCGCTTTATCAGCCAACTCAGTTGATCTTCTAGCCTCTTTTTCCGCTGCTTTACACCTGTCCAGGACTTCCTCAAATCTATTAAACTCGGATTGGTACTTCTGCTCCAGGTGAAATTTTTCCTGTTCCAGCATCCTAGCTTCTCTTTCATATGATTGAGCATGAGCATTTGCACTCTCTAACTTCTGGCCCAACTCCTTGATTTGGAGCTTTAAGGCTGATATTTCTAGATCATAGTTCATTATCTTTGACTCAGCAGCCTGCAGAATGTACAGGAAGCAGTGATGGACCAATACAAATTATCATAAACAAAATAATCCAATCTAAATACCTGCACGCCAGAATACACAATACCAGTCAATCCTTATTACAAAAGTATACATAATTCTGAAAGTACCAACGGCACATTACTTCTTTGTAGCTTCATACCATTTCAGATTAATTAGCCAAAATTTCTTTAACAAGCCAACCTACTATTAACCGAACAGGATTCTAAAACCACGTTGAATTTCCCCTCCCTCCCTCCTCGTTGGGGGGAATGGAAGTGGGTCAGTGAGAAAACCGGTACAAATCACGGCATGCAACCGGCTAGAAACAAGGGCTGGTGTTGGTGTGCAGGTATTCCCGGGGGGGCGGCTTTCCAAATCCAAAAATAAGTGCAAACCTGGAGCCTAGATATGGCACGACAAACACTCTTGAATAGTCCTTGTTTCCGACAATTTCAATAATTAGTCAGTAATTATTGTAATTATAACACGAAACTTGACGAAAAGAACTATTTTTCAACTCTACAGAATTGTAACCAATTAGGGACCCTGACAGAACAAACCTAAATACTGTATTTAACTTGACAAGAATTGTATGCAATGGATATAAACCATTGTTTTAAAAACCAACCCAGCCTTCGACCCGGAAAAGAGAGAAGGTCAAGGGTCAAAAGGTTGAACCGGTGATTTTTTAAAAATTCAAAAATATACATTTACAAAAATTAAAAAAAATATGTACATATAAAAAAATTAAAAAATATACATTCACATAGGTTGAACAGGTTAAATCAGGAACGGGCACGGGTTTTCCAAAAATCAACCGATTTATGGGTTTTGGGGAGGGTTTTTAATTAGAGGTTTTATTAACCTAACCAGACCGGTTTTCCCTGCTGAACCGGCCTGGCCGCTCCAGTTTTTAAAACGCTAATATAAACGCACCAAAGAGAATAAAGTTTTCATAATCTCACCTTCAATTCCAAACTCAAAGTGGTCAAACGCTGCTCAGCTTGCTCAATATTAGATGCCTTATCCTTTATTTCCTTCTCCTGCCATTCCACACACAAAAAAGGTAAATCAACAATCATGATCTCCACATACTCGGGTAAATGTGTGTACCAGCACCAGCACCTGCACCCACCCACCAGTGCAGAGATAGAGAGAAAGCAAGTGTTAAAATAGATTTTTCACCTTTTCTGCAAGAGCACCGGAGAATTCAGCCCTTAGAGCAGATTCTCTTACTTGTGCTTGATTGTTTGCACGGTCTTGAACATGTGCAGCCTTCTCAAGAGCATTTTTTGCTTCTCTAATAGCAACTTCGTATTTTCGTTTCCACTCCTCTGCCTCCTCTTCAGCAGAGTGAGCTTTCTCCTTAGCTGCAGCTAGCCTTGCTTCAGCAGCAGAACTCTTGGACCTGAGCATTGTTATTTCTGCACTGGCCTGCTCTTCCTCAGCTTTCTGCTTTGCTGAGACCTGCTCATATTTCCTTTTCCAATCCATGGATTCTTGCCTTGCTGTATCAAGTGTCTTTGTTAAGCCAGAGCATCTCTCTTCCAAAGAACTACATTTGCTCTGCAAATTGGTTATACGAGTCATATAATCGTCTGCAAGCTTCTTCTTGTCCTTGATAGCATCTTCATAACGATTCAAATATTCAGACTTGTAGTTCTCGCTAGCTTCTAGCTGTTTGTTAAGCAAAATCATTTTGTCTTCAATTGAACGGCATTTTAAAGCCAGAGAACTCTTTTCAGCTCCAATCTGATCTATTTGCTTCTTAATGAAGTCAAGAAGTGGACCTTCGAAGCTGGAAAGTTTGATATTATTATGTACAGCCACAGATCCAAATCCATAAAAAGTAAATAATATGATGCAGACCTTTGTTGTAAAAACATGACTACTTTATGCCACTTCTCTGGTCCATGACAAGTAGCTTCATATTTCAACAAAAGCTCGTCAAGAACCTGAAAGAACATTAGAGATGTCACTTTCCTATGCATCTACTTACTCTTAAACTGGTATCACTTACAACTTATCTATAAAAAAATTTAAGAGAGAACGGCATTTTACAGAAGAAGCAGCTTTCTGAAATGAAGGATTACCTTGAAAACACTATCTACTTTTACACCAGGGGCATGACAAGCTGACCTCAGCTCCTTTTCCATGTTCTGTATAGTGTTCGTACATTGTAGATAAGCCTCTCTGAAAGCATCCCTCTTGATATCCTGCAATCAAACCCAGTCAAAATTAATAATTGTATCAAGCAAACAATAATTCACATTCAAAGTATTGTAGCTCCTATGGGCCTTTAAACAAGCTTGTCTTATTACAAGGTGAAGATCCAAAAGTCATGAATTTGATATAATTACTTCACAGGCCTCGATCATAAATATGTTCCACAATGCAAACTTCATGTCAATTTGGATGATCTTGCATGAACCAGTAACATTTAAGATGCCCCGTTTGATCTACATTGTGAGAATTCTCATAACGATAGAATGCAGCACTACAGACTCACTTTGGTGGGAAAACGGAGGTAATACAGAAAAGAGAAAAGCAGTCCAAAGAAAGTAGAAGTTGATTGCAGTAAGGCCCTGTTTGAGCCAAATTATTGTAGAATGAGAATGAAAAATATAGCCGTTATTGGGGCCACACAAGAGATAGAAAATTTGAATTTAAATATTAATGTGATGG
>CAIGRR010010882.1:0-11924 GCA_903798365.1 Fraxinus sp. 1973-6204
ATCCACGTGTCAACCATCCAAGGCAAACTTTGGAGTAAGTAAAGTTGCATTTGCAACATTGAGTCTCCATAAAATTCTATTTCGGACGAACAGTTTATTCTGATATCATTCCTTATAGTATATGCTCTATAGAGTATAAGTTGCGAACAAGAATATTTGTTTCCAATTTCACAATATTTAACTTTAATCTAACTTTTTTTCTAAGCTAAGATTATGTGTTTATCATCTGCATGGAGTTGCTGCCAACTGCAGTTAATCAAAAGGGGCTTTTTCTTTACATAAATCTTGTGAAGAAACTGGCTCTTTACTCTTCAAAGAAAAGAGACACTGGAATAATTTATCAGCCCAAAAAGGGATTGAAAGCGGAGCATCTAAGGATTGTGTCTTAATTATTTTCTTTATATGCGCATGCTTTCAGCATTTTGTGCTTCTTTCTCGTTCTTGTTTGTGGACAGTAAAATATTCAATGAATTAATTATTTCATTCCCTAAAATTTATTGGGACTTCAATTATTTATTGTCATCAGCAACAATTCCGATTTCTGAAATAACTATTAGTTCACGTAACTACATATCTCATATGAGAATTCAGGGACTGAGCAAAAAGGGGTTCTTTTTTCTTTTTCTTTCTTTCTTTCTTATTTTTATTTTTAATTTTTTTCCATGGGCAGGAGTTTATAGCACATGACCCTACCTAAATCCGTTTGTGTGAAAATTATACGTGTTAATTCAACTTTTAGAACGATTTAAACTGTCAGACTAAGAGTGTGTTTGGTAGAAATTAAAATTGAAAAACTAGCCGTTATTATTGACTTTTATTAGAGTAGTGGACCCAATAACGGTTATATTTTCAATTTTAATCGACTTTTGACCTTTACCAAACAAACTCTTAAGTCATTCAACGTTAGATTGAGACTTTGCAACGATTTTCATCGCAAGCACATAATTTGAGGAATTTTTGGGATCAGGTGTCCATAAAATGTGTAAAGAAAAAAAAGGTGTCCACTTATATAAAAGTTTTGTTTTATGTGAATATTCTAATTTTTTTTTTTAAAAGTGTCTTTATATACTCACTATAAATAGCATATATTTTTTCTTTTCAAACTGGTCAAATTCTACTCTAATTCAATCAAATTGACCTCAATTAAATAAATGTCAACTCGGTCAAAATCGTCTTTCATTTTGTGCATGACTCAAGGCAAAATCAAAGGATGGGGGTTGCGGCACGGGTACGCAAAGGTGGAGGAAGATGGGGGTTCATATGAAGAAGAAAATGAAGTTGAGAGTTTTAAATTGGGATGTTGTTGACATCGAAAATTGTACGTACAAAATCCAAGCCAACTTCAAATATATATGATGATTTTTTTTACTAATATAATGGCATGTAAATTACAAGAGTAAACTACGCGTTTTCCTTTGCTTTTGTCAAAGGAGATATCTTAAAATCAAGTGTTTAGAATCCTTTCTCTTCTTCTAAGCTTTGATTCCTCTTTTATAGGGGAAAATCCGCATGTATGCCGCCTCCCCTATCTTTTCACTATAATACCGAACTGAGGAAGTAAGATTGTTGGTGTGATAAGATTGGCTGTCGAGCTAGACTCTGTCAGGTTCCTTTTGAGCATTGGTTGCAAGTGGCCCTCAGCAATTAATGCATGACTTAAAGAAGGAAGCTAACATTTTTAATTGGAGAATTATGTGGGCGCTGACGTGGGACCTTTCCAGGTGTGCTTCTATGATTGGTAACTTATATATTCTGCCGTGATCCCTAATTACTATATTCTTTTTGCCTTGAAAGACTACACAGACTCCTCGCAGAAGGCTTATATTCTTCGAGCTGATCTCATGCATCCGAGCTCAACATAGCATCCACTGATGATGTAGAATAGTCCGATTTTAATCACCTCAGAGATCGGTTATCAACAGTTACCCCCCAGGTCAGTGTCATCCTAAATGAGGGACTGACCTTTAAGATTGATTGGCACATTTTTCAACTTTTTAGAATAATTACTTCAATAAATGCAGAGGACACATGTCACAGAATGGCTTGTATGTAAGTTGTAGGGCAGACCGGTTCCTTCTCCTATAAGCTTTTCATTCCAACCGTTTACTCATTTATAGCTTTATTTGGACGGTTCAGATCAAGGCTCTTGGCATTCTGACCCTTTAAATAACTATTTTCTCTTTCATTTTTTCGCTTTTTGTATTTTTGAACTTCCAAACTTTTGCTCTCTAGAAAATTTCCCTCTCGTTTTCTTTTTCCTGAGTGAGGTCTGCTTTGTTCAAGTATTCCCTTCGACCAAGAATACCTTTCGTTATTTCTGTGTTATATATATATATATAACTCCTGTCCCAATTGCTTCTTTCTTCCCACAACAATCTAATTCCCCTAGGAGCATGGAGCAGTGGAGAAAAGCGAGGGAAGAGAGGTCACATGTAGGTAGTGAGAGTGTGAGTCAGGAGTGGGGAGCTGATTCCATTGGATATGTGGTTACAGGGGATATGTTGGCTAGCATTAGGGCTAAGCACGACATACCTAGTTCCATAGAATTAATAATACCGTCCTCATCTGACCGAGCTAGTGCTCCCCCTTCTGGATGTGTAGGTCTTGGGCTGAGGTTGCCTTTTCCAAAAATAATTAGGCAATTGTTTTCTTCCTGGGGAATAGCCCTACCTAGCTTTGCCCTAATGGATGGAGAACTCTTATTGCGACCTTGATTTTATGGAAGCAATTAGGCCATCCCGAGTTAAACGTTTCTCAATTCAACTCCCTGTTTACTTTTAAAGAAGACGGAAAAAACACTAGTTGGTGGTACACCAGTGTTAGGCCTAAAATCGGGGGGGAGGGGGGTCCATTAGTCTTAGACATCCCTTCATCAATTAAAGGATGGAAAGAGGAATTTTTCTTTATCCTAGGGGATTAGCAATTCCATCCTTCTAGGGTGGATATAGAGGATGTAGTCCCAACTTTCTATCATTCCTTCTGTAAGTTATAACTGCCCTTTATTTTTTACCTTAGCCTTTGTATGAAAACTGTCCTTTTAACCTTTAATGTTTCTTTCTTTGCAGTTTACCGTCCTTGTCATCTGACCTTAGTCCTCCAAAGACAAGCGGACTCCATACGAGCTCTCTCAAACAGACAAAGATCTTGTAAGTTCATGATCTCTGATTCAAACTTATTCCAGGCGGGTTTACTTCGATCAGCGCCTCAGACCTCGTCGTCAAGTCGACTTGCTACTTCTGCTCCCACATCGAGCTGACCTCCAACTTCAGCTCCCACATCCTCTCGTAAGTAAATTTGAGTTTGGTTGATTTTATTGATTTCGATTTTTGGAACTAATGTTTTATCATCTTCTGCCTTAGGTCAAGATCAAGATCAAGATAGGCTAAACTTCAGAGTGGCGAAAGCGGCTGCCTTAGCTGAAGCAGCTAAGGAAAAAGAAAAAATGGTCCCTGCAGAAGTTCCTGAAGAGGTCGAAATCGAGGTCGAGGCCGAACAACCTCTTGTGAAGCGTCGTCGTTCTAAGGAATCTTCTGCTACACCTACTCCAATAGTGCCACCTAATTCTCCTCGGCCCGACCCACTTGCAATACCTACCACTACCTTATCTTCGAGGTCGCAAGATAAATGCCCTGACCTGCAGAGGCCAAATATTGAGGGCTTAATTGGGCGCCAACCTGAGGTCTTTCTAGACTATCTCCGAGCTCCTTCTCCATCCAGGGAGTCAATAGCTGCACTGCCCACTTCGCTGAGTGAAACAATTGTCCTTATGACTAGGAACTGGAATTATAGGGAGCAGCAGTTTGTGGCTGACATGCCCATTGGGGAAAATATTATTTAAGCTCAGCTATATAACCACCGACCTATCCTCCATATGACGTCGGCAGCTGAAAAGGTAAAGTTATATGTTTTTGTTATTTTTATAATTTTTGTGATTTTTAACATAATTTTCATTATCTTTTAGACCAATGCCGAGCTCGAGAAGATGATTGCTTTCAAAGATAAGGTTGATGCTGTTTATGAGAAAGTGGAAGCAGAAAGGGCGGCCTTTGCTGAAAAAGAAAAGAATTATGAGGATCGCCTTAATATAATAGGAGACGAATTCAAAGCCAATCTAACCAAGGAACAAAAGTTGATGGATGAAGTTCAAGCCTTGAGTTCGTGGGGAGAGAAGACGAGTGCCCAATCTGAAAGTGAAAAGGAAAGAGCTGACATAGCAACAACTAGGGCAATGGCAGCCGTAAAAAGGGTAAAAGAGGCTAAGCTAATGGCTATTAAAGTAGTGGAAGAATGGAGGGCTTCTCCAGAGTTCGACACTTTAGCTCAAGACGCCTATGTGCTGGCCCTAGGAGAAATTATTAAGTATATCAATAAAGAACGGCCAGATTGGAACACTGAGTTCTTGGCGGAGGCATATAAGGAGCAGAAGGAAGAGCTGAAGCAACTATTATTAACGGCGAGAGTTCGTATTACGCCTGCTGAAGAAGATGCAACTCACGAATACATGCGTCCTCAGGACCCTCCAGCTTAGTAGTTCTTATGTAATTTAGATTTTGGTTAAAAACTTTAAGAGTTTCTAAACGACTTTTGTAGCTTTTGATTTTGTTTCGAATGAAACTTTGATTTTGTCTTTGTTAAATACTTAATTTCAGCAATGATTTCGTGTATTTTTCTGAACTTGAGCATTTTGCAATGCATATTACCTTTCTTTATGTTGCTTTATTAACAACGCATTCTCTCAAGATACCGTACTAAGTGTAATAACAAATGCAACCTTAGTTCGATCCTTTACATATAAACAAGTTTCGAGAAATCTCCTTCTTTCATAGAAAATTTTACTGAGTATTTAAAACATAATTAACTCAGCTCGGCCTACTCATGAGTAGGGCTTTGATATTCGTCTTAGGAATTTGCATTAAGTGTTGCAGCACATGTAACCTCAGCTCGGCCTACTCATGAGTAGGACTTTGATATTCCTCTTAGGAATTTTCACTAAGTGTTGCATCATATGCAACCTCAGCTCGGCCTACTCATGAGTTTGTACTCCCTTCTCCTCCCTAGTCAGCACTGCACTAACGGCATGTTCAGATATTGCTAAATAGAGCAGTAGTATTTCTTCTGTCTTTTACTTTAATAGCACTAGTAGTTGTGCCAGATGCAACTTTAGCTGGTCAAATGCGAGCTGGCATTCGAGCGTCCACTCAAATCTTTTTCCCTTTCTTAATACGTTACAGAAAGGCTTGCACTTGTCTGTTGATTTTGACATGAAGCGGCTAAGGACAGCTATTCGCCCAGTTAAGCTATGAACTTCCTTAGGCCTAGCTAGGGGACGCATTTCAACAATAGCCTTTATCTTTTCTGGGTTGGCTTCAATCCATCTTTGGTTTACCATGTTTCCCAAAAATTTCCCCGAGCTTACACCAAAGACACATTTTTGGGGATTCAGCTTCATTCCGTATGTCCTTAAATTATAAACATCTCGGCAAGGTGTTGCTGATGATTCCTAGCATCCATGCTTTTAACCAACATGTCATTGACATACACTTCCATGGTGTTACCAATTTACTTGGCAAACATAGAATTAACCAAGCGTTGGTAGGTTGCCCCAGCATTCTTGAGGCCAAATGGCATCACCTTATAGCAGTAAAGACCTCGGTCGGTAATGAAGATTGTGTGTTCTTAATCAAGTTCATACATGGGGATCTGTTTGTAACCTAAATATGCATCCATGAAACTAAGTAAATCATGCCCGGCAGTAGCATTTACCATCTGGTCTATTCTTGGTAGCGGAAAATTGTCTTTGGAACATGCTTTATTTAGGTCGGTAAAATCGATACACACTGTCCAATCCCCATTATTTTTCTTGACCAAAACGGGATTGGCAATCCATTTTGGGTATTTTTCCTCTCGGACAAATCCATTCTGAAGCAACTTTTGTACTTCCTTGTTTAGAGCCTCATACCGTTCCGGGTTTAAAGGCCGACATCGCTGCTGTTTTGGTCATATCAGATGGTCAATTCCCAATTTATAGCACATGATTTTTGGGTCAATCCCTTTCATGTCGGAGTGTTCCCAAGCGAAGACATCAAGGTTTTCTTGAAAAAAGCTGATTATCTGACCCCTTAGTGGAAGTCGCAGTTCATGACCTATCTTCAGCTCTTTTTGAGAGTTATCTGTCCCCACCTTGATAACATCCAGCTCTTCCACAGGTTCTCCTCCTCGCACTTTCAATCGTAGATCCAATGAGCTCGGTGAGGATTATGTCGTACATGCCTTGCAGATCTCCGGAGGGAGTGAATCATTTTTCCTTTCAGATCAACAACTACCTGACATTTAGCAGCAATGTCTTTGTTTTCTTTGACCTGTCATGTACCATGAGGTGTGGGAAATTTGATGGAGTAGTGGTACATTGATACTATTGCCCTGAGGTTAAACAGCAAAGGTTGCCCCATAATAGCATCATAAGGGGACTTTGAGTTCCACAAATTCCACATTTACTTTAGTTCGACGAGGGGACTCTCCGAGCTCAACAGGGAGTTTAATCACTCCTTTCGCTCCAAAAAGGACACCATCAAGCCCCATAATTAAATTTGGATATGGTTGCAGGAAACCGAGTGGAATTCTAATTCGTTCCAAGGTGTCTACGTAAATTATGTTGAGGGAGCTCCATGTATCTACCAACACTTAAGGGATGTTGACTTTGGGGAGAAACATAGGGATCACCAAGACTCCCGAATAGGGATTTAGATCCGCTTCTTTTATTCGAATAGGAGCTGGTCGTCATTCACTTTCTTGCGGTGTTTTTCTGTAATGCCGATCTCAGTCTGGTCGGCTTTAATGGGTTTTTTGAACCTTGAGACCCCTACCGCTGGGAATGTTGTCTTTTCAGCATCCAGACCTGGGGATTAGGTAAGTCAACGTTACAAGCTCTAGCTTCAACCTGGTTTCCACGTATCACACCTGCACCACTTGGTGTTGGAAACTTAAGGCAATATTGGTATATTGAGGTGGCAGCTTGCAGTTTATGCAGTATGGGCCTCCCTAGTATAGCATTATAGTTTGAAGGTAGATCCACAACGATGAAGTCCACCAAGATCCTCCTTTGGCAAAGGGGTTTGCCTAACTCCATACTCAGTACAATCTGTCCTCGGGCTTCAATGGGATCTCCGGAGAATCCTTGCAATCTTCTGGAATACGGTTGGAGGTAACGTTCCTGGATCGCTATTTGTTCCAAAGTTCTAGAGTATAGCACATTTACCGAGCTCCCGTTGTCTACTAAAGTTTAGTATATTTGCACTCCTGCAGCGATCATGGCTATGACTAGCGCATCACTTTGATCTTGCAGGACCCCACGTGCATCTCCTTACGAAAATTCAAACCATTCTAGGTATGGCGGGGTGCAGACCTCTAGCTCTGGAGGCGCCACACTATAACTCTGCCAGATACGAGCATTACGTGCCATTCTACGTCGAGCTCTTCATGACCATTCAAGACATTGATTTCCACTTATCAAGATTCTGATTTCAGGTTGGTGTTGGGTGTTGTGAGTTTAAGGTCCGGGCCGAACTTGCGAGACTATTCTTTGTTGGTTAGGATGTTGAGTTCCAGTTGAATTTTCTTCTCGAGGTTTGGCTATGAACTCTTGTAAATGACCTCGTCAAATGAGTGGCTCCATCTCTTCCTTTAAGTTTCTGTAGTTATCGATATCATGTCATGTTGTCCTGTGGTAACGGTAGTACTTCCCTTGATGTTTCCCAATTGGTTGCTTTTTCTGAGATGGAGGTCGGCGAAAGGTTTCTTTTTCTCCTACCTTAAGAAGACCTCTTCCAAAGTTGCATTCAAATGGTGATATTCGCGAAATTTGTCGGGATATGGCCTTGAGCGGCCTTGATCCCTTCTGTCCCTCCTTTTTTCTTTACTTGAATCCTTATCTGTTTGTTTTCCTTTAGCTCGTTGTGGGGACTGTGGGACTTGCTTAACATCTTCATTGTCTGATGTAGCTTCCTCCGCACTTATATATTTCTCAGCTTGGTCTAAGAAATCGTGGTATATCCGAGGTCCATCTTCATGAACAGACCACCAGAACCTTGTCCTTGGCCTTAGCCCTGAAATAACTGCCATAAGCGCAGCGTCATCAGAGATCTTTTCTACCTCCATTGATTGCTTGTTGAACTTGTTTAAATAGCTTTTGAGTGATTCGATTTTCCCTTGTTTTATACTTAGCAACCTCTCCTTTGGTGTGGTTCTTCCCTTTGAGCCCATAAACTGAGCAAGAAATGCTGTGGCGAGGTCGTTCCAATTTTTTATAGATCTCTGTGCAGTATTCTAAACCATCTCTAAGCTTTATCTTCCAACGTTAAGGGAAAAGTACGACACATTATGGCGTCTCTAGCCCCTCATAGTTCCATCCAGGATGCATATTTGTCCAACTGACTGAGGGGGTTTCCTTCCCCGTCATATCTAGTCAGTTATGGCCTTTTTAGTTTTTCAAGCAGCGGTTTTGCCAGAATGTCCTCGGTGAAGGGGGAGTGACGCTTTGTAAGGTATTCTTCTGCGCTTCCTTTGTTCTTAGCTTCCAAGTCAGCTATGCTCTTCCTGAGAGCATTCATCTCAGGTTCAGCTCGTTCAGCGGGGTGGTTAATATGATGCTTATCATTTTTATTTAGGGGTGTCAATGAGTGTTGAGAACCCAGTGTATTGAATACACCATTCGTTCACCGACAGTTGGTTTTGTTGTGGCAGGAGAGCTTTCGGCTCCTAGAAGATTCTCCACTTGAGAACTGGAGAGTTCTTTTAGTGGGGAGTCGCCTAGTTCTTTCTCATTGAGGGGATTCCACCTCAGTATCCTGTAGTGGATTTCGAACTTGTTTTTACTCTAGTCGACTGCCAACGTTTGTTAGTTTTCAATAGCTTCCCTCATAGCCACCATTTGAGGATCGGTAGCTTCATTGCGACCTCGCCTTTTAGTGTTCTTGGGTTACTAGTTTGTTCGGGACGAGTATGGGATCGATTTTTAGATGCTGAAAATTCGTCCATTATACTGGTTTACAGATTTTGTGGAGAGATGGGATTGTTTTCCCAAGTTGAGCCCTTCTTCTAGCGCTTGTATAAGCAAAATTCAAGCCAACTCAGGGAGTGAACGCAAGTTTCTTGTTGTAATAACCAAGTGTTTACAAGAATGTAATATAATAATTCTCCATTCCTAATGATAGGAGATATTTAAAATATGAGAAGATGCTAAAGAGTTTGTAAATGCTTGTATCCATGTTCCTCTGCTTTTAGACTTTGATCTTCTTTTATAGGAGAAATATGCATGCATGCTGCCTCCCCTGTCTTTTCACTGTAATTCGTAGCTAAGGAAGTACGGTTGCTGGTGCGATAAGATTGGTTGCCGAGTTGGATTCTGTCAGATTTCTTTTGAGCATTAATTGTAAGTGACCCCCAACAATTAATGCATGACTTAGAGGAGGAAGCTAACATTTTTAATTGGAGAATTATGTGGGCGCTGACGTGGGACCTTTCCAGGTGCGCTTCTATGATTGGTAATTCATATATTCTGCCAGTGATCCCCAATCATTATATTCATTTTGCCTTGAAAGACTACACAGGCTTCTTACAGAAGGCATATATTCTCTGAGCTGACCTCATGCATTCGAGCTCAATATAGCATCCACTGATGACGTAGAATAGTCTGATCTTAATCACCTCAGAGATCGGTTGTCAACATACGATATATGTATAATTGTTCAACCGCGATGCACTGAGATGGGCATTAAAGAACACTGAGAATACAAGTTTAGTTTGAACCCTTATAAAATATCTTAAACTCTAGCAGATGATATTTTATAACGCGGTCTGTTGACTATGAATTTGATTGAACTGTTCTCTTAGTACTAGGGAGAGGAATTAAGAAGTTGGAAATAATGTACAAATGCATCATTATATTGAAAGTAGAGATATCTCAATAAGTATGTCATTATTAGAAAATAAATAGAATCGAAAATAAAAAATTGCCGATAACACTTTTGCACGTGTATTGCTTTATATTATGAATAGCGAGGAATCAATAGCGAGGAATCAAAATAAATTCATAAAAGTAATGTAATGATTGACCATTAAAAGGACACAACCCTAGTAAATTTGAATTTTCTAGAGAAATTTGAAATTTCCGAACCTACAGTCTGAAAGCTTGATAAAATTTTATATGAAGATGATAATATTTGAAGGCTATGACAAGACATTATGAAACGTACTTCAATGAAAGATAGTCCAAAGATTTTATATGAAGACAATACAACTTGTATTGCACAGTTCACATAAGATTCTATCAAAGGAAACATAACGAAGCATATTTCTCCAAAATTATTCCATATACATGAGTTTTAGAAGAATGATGACATCAGTATTTAATAAATTCGCTCAAGTGATAATATTGATGATTTATTCACAAAAGTACTGCAGACATCTACATTCAAAGAAAAAGGTTTTGAAACCTTAGCTATAAGTTTAATCAACCCCTTTCCATTCCATCTTCACTTGAGATGTGTCAACTCGAAGATTTAGTGATCAACATCAAGGGAAGTAATTGTACTCTCTTTCCTTCGCTTAATTTTTTTCCAATTGAATTTTTCTGACACGATTTTAATGAGGCAACATATATTTTTAATACTCCAAAATAATTATGCGCTTTTTCATTCGTTTGATATTTTTATACAGTTGAATTTTCATCAAATAAGGTTTTAATGAGATAAATATTTTGTAATGTGTTATTTAAGAAAGAGTGTTGTAAATAATATGTTTATTAGTGAATGACGATTATACTCCTATTGTCCTAATTATTATTATTATTATTGTATCCCTTACAATTCTAATTATTTCCTATAAATATTGAACTTTGATTTTCAATATAATGCACACAAGTCTATCAAATTTTTTAATTTTTTTTTTTCTCTTTGTCTCTCCTAATTTATCACATTAATACATTTTTTTCGTTATATGAATAATTTTTTTAAATCTATTTATGAAGATTACTATTTAGGGATGACAATGGGGCGGGTCGGCCAATCCTACCCCCGTCCCGTCGGGTATTTTTATTACCTTACCCCATACCCATACCCGGTTAAAGCGGGATATGACGTGGCGGAGCGGGGCATATCCCTCCCTCCATTTATTTTTTATTTATTTTAAATTTTACTTTTATTTTTTTATGTTTTTAGTTAGTAAATATTAATATATTATTACTTTTTTACTCATTTGTTAAAAGCAACTTATGTTTTCTTTAAAAATGATGATAAATTTATTATTTTTGTTCGATAAAAAANTTAAAGCGGGATATGACGTGGCGGAGCGGGGCATATCCCTCCCTCCATTTATTTTTTATTTATTTTAAATTTTACTTTTATTTTTTTATGTTTTTAGTTAGTAAATATTAATATATTATTACTTTTTTACTCATTTGTTAAAAGCAACTTATGTTTTCTTTAAAAATGATGATAAATTTATTATTTTTGTTCGATAAAAAACTTATGAAATTAATTTTAAAATGGACGGGTAACAAGGCGAGGACTATGTTTCTCGTACCCACTTCGGGGTAATGATGTTCGTCTCATCCCTGTCCCGTGTACCCAGTTAGGCAGGTAACCCTTCCCCATTTGGGACGGGGCCCCACAAGTATAGAATTGAGCGAATTTTATTGTCATCCCTATGAGTATTTGAATTATCTATAATATATCTAAATATCACATTGAGGGGAAATCATTTTTTGGACGCTTCTATCCCTCCATGGAATCATTGTGTTGACATTTCTAGCCCTACATAAATGAAGGATACTAAATTTATTATAATATATCCAATTGAAGAAGATGATGAGTCGTCTTCCTCGAGACTCCAATCAATTAGTGAATTATCTTCAATTCTTCATTTTTCAA
>CAIGRR010010887.1:0-11554 GCA_903798365.1 Fraxinus sp. 1973-6204
TTTTATTGTCTATTAAGGGTAGAATAGTCTTTTTAGTTCCTTTTGTTTTAGCCTATATATAGTCTCTTTATATTTATGTTAAATCATCATTTTGTATTCATTTTCATTATGCAGAATTAATGAAACCCTAGCATCCTTTTTTTTCCTTTCTTTTCTTTGAATTGTTTAACACATGACATGTTTTGGAGACATATAACCACTGCATACCAATATTAGACAAATTACAGAAATTAGTATGTTACTTTAGACAGATGTAGAATTAAAAGCACACTTGGTTGTCTTAATACTTACTATGTCCCAACAACCCTTGAGGTTCTCATTTCAGTTTGATGTTCTTCTAAAGTTCTAGCTAAACCGATATCTGAAAGTTTAGGGTTCATCTCTCTGTCAAGCAAAATATTACTTGCTTTGATATCTCTATGAATAATTCTCAATCCTGAATCTTGATGAAGATAAAGAATTTCACAAGCAATACCAGTAATTATTTTGAAACGTATGGTCCATCCAAGTCCATATCTTGTTTCACCTGTCTCATTTCAAGTCAAGTTAGCTTATATATGTTTGATCAGAATTTAGTTAATGCAGAAGTAAGAAAATTATATTCCAGAATCTACAGTGTAATCTTAGAAAATTTGGAGGACCGGAGAATCTAACCAAATAGGTGAGCATCTAGAGATTTGTTCTCCATGAGATCATATACAGTTATAATTTCTTCTCCATGAATGCAATATCCAAGTAGTTTAATGAGGTTTCGATGTTGAACTTTGGAAAGCCAAAGAACCTCATTTTAAAATTCGGTGTGGGCTTGGTTGTTATTCGATGCTCTCCTTTTAACAGCTACTTCCTGTCCTGTAGATAACAGACCCTACACTGATAGAATAGCATTAGCAGACAGATGGAAGTTCAAATTACCATCTTAATTTCCTAGCTAAGCAAGGAAAAGCAAACCTCACCTTATAAACACTACCAAATCCACCTTCTCCAATCTTATTTGGAAGCGAAAAGTTAATAGCTGCAGCTGCAATTGTAGCCAGATCAAATCTATACGATTCAACTTCCTTTCCAAAATATTCTGCAAGATAATTCCTTCATTCACTGTGAGACTTAAATTTGATTGAGCCTGAATTTGACTAATAAAAAAGTTTGTTTGAGCTTGCCCGCTCTAATTATCAAATGAATCAAGCTTGACACATTCACTTGCTGTGATTTTTCCAGGCTCAATTAAGAGCTAAAGTTATAAGATAACATACAAACAAACAACGTTTATTACTAAAAAAAATTCAGAAGACATCCACTAACGACAGAAATCACTGTTTCACAACTAAAACAACAAAAAAAATACTAAAGTTTAACTTTTAATAAATTTGGGATCGTATGTATCCTTTTTTGGCGCTCCTTTTCATTTCTACACTTACTGAAACATCAAAAAATGAGAAGCATTTTGATAAACATATTTGAGACATTTGCATTCACGCAAACATACAGATATAGAACTTATATGAGATAGATGTCTCAAAAAATCCTAAGATTAATTTCTAGCTTGGCTGCTCTAATTATAAATGATTCTGCGTAAGCTTCATCGCAATGAATCCACAAGCTAAACGGATAACAGACCACAAGAGAAGAATACATAATATATTAAACTTCGTCTATTTCATCTTATTGAGCTTAGGGTGAGTTACAGAGACAACCATTTGAAATCACTTCCAATTATGGGTTTATTATCAAATTTGTAAGCAGTCATTACACTACCTGGTGTTGACCCCAAAAAATGTTGCCAACAGATGCCGGGCCCACTCGTGCATATGTAAGCCAAATTCGGCACGTTAAAGTGAATCTACGGTAGAGATCACTTCAAGGATTGGACATGGGAGAGGCTCAACGGCACGAAACGTTTCCGTTCGGACTCCGATAGTATATTAATAACGAGATTGTGTAATAATAGACAAATAATCCAAAAAGAACTAGATTTTTCGTTGTAATGTGATAAGATGATAGAATAATATTGCTCCAAGTATTTAGAGTTGCATTAGTCTTCAATTGTTACGTGGTGGGAGTATTTATAGTGTTACAAATGGAATGGTGACCCTTGGATCAAATTACACGTGGCCTCATCTCCTTGACCGACCCATCAATTCATAGCCATCACATTGACTTTCCTATCTACTCAGCGCATTTAATATTCTTACATTTGACAAGACAAGACAAATATACTTTTTATAAAGGTCATATCAATCATTCGAATAAGATCTTCATCATGAGTTCAATCTTTACACGTGGACCGTCACATCTAAGGAGCCCCGGAGTTACTTGGTGCCTCGGAATTGACAGGGCCTCGGCTAATTCAATGGCCTCGAGTGATGGGCCTCGGAATAGCATTGGGCCTTGGTTGACACGTTAGAGGGCAGTAAAATGTATCCTGGTTCAACTAGGATGGTCCCATTGCCCAGATATGATGCCACGTGGCGCTCACACTTATGAGTCATAACAATAGTCCCACAAGTCCATGTGTGATTATTTATGTCATGCGTGGACTTTAATAATAAAGTTAAAAAAAATTTAAAATTTTTGGAATTTATGGTGATATTAGTCCCCTAAGTCCAGGCAGAGATATTCATACTGTGCGTGAAATTTTCAAAAGTTGTTCAAGCCTCGCTTACTTTATAACAAAAATATGTGGCTAATGTATGAGATTTAATGAAGTTGCCTTTGAAGCAGAGACGAGTCCATAAGTGAACTGGCCGAGGCTGAAGTACTTGAAGCAGAGGCGAGTTCGTTAGTAAACCGGCCAAGGTTGTTGAATTGGCCGAGGCTGAAGTCCTTGAAGCAGAGGCTAGTCCGTTTGGAGTAGAGCCTCTAGAAGAGATTACTTAATACCGATATTGATTTATAAATTAATTATCATGGATATCGGTGCATATGATTTGACAGTTTCGTATGTTTCCAAGGCGGTTTGGTTGCATCGAAACAACATCCAATACGCATACGACCGTTTGTATTGAATGCGCAATGATGACTAATTATTAGCATGCGTGATCTGGGGAAAACAATCACTTGCCGAGCCTCATTCGTGAAACGCACGCATTCATCCGAGGCGTTGAAAATATAAATCGTTTGAATTCTATGGCTCAGATTGATTAAAGTTTGGACGTCTCTGATCAACTAGGCCTCGATCCAATGGCTAGGATTGAATCCTTCCTTTGTATAAAAGCTAAAATTTTGCCATTTCAAACTTTACCTTTGCAAAACATTCATCAAATCCTCCCAAGTTTTCTTGCTACTAGAGTTTTTCGGCAACCATTTTTCGACGAGTCTCCTAAGTCTTCATTTATTTAGGTATTTTCTTGTAAAGAAGAAATTTCCCAACCTTCATTAATATTTCTGCATCCCTTTCATCATCCTTTCCAATTACCATGTCTGTCGAGGCGTCTATGGCTATTACAGTGGCCAGTATGGGGAGGAGTCTATGTCGAGGGCCTCGGGTGAGTGGTATAGCATGACTGTGGAGCCTATATATTACGAGATGGACTGGGGGCAGCAAAAATTCCATCTTTCATAACCTCTTCCAAATTAATTGAATTTAGGGAAACCTACTACATACCCCATTACAAAGAGCTCATAGCTCCTGAGCCCCACGAACGAGCCTATTTTCCGAGGCCAAGCTGCGTGGCCTTCAGTGAATACCTGCTTAAAGCAGGTATACGTCTACGTCTACACCCCTTCTTTAGGGCGGTGATGAGGACCTTCATGTTATCCCCCACCCAAACTTTGCCAAATGGGTGGAGCCAAGTAGTTGGGACATACTTCCTGTGGAAGGAGGTCTCCTTAGGCGAGGACATGCCTCTGCATGTCTTCGAAACAATGTTTCATGCCAAGGTCGTGGGGAAGGACAATTCTGAGGGGTGGTACTACATCACCCCTTGGGGATCTCACTTCTCCTTCGTAGTTGGGCTCTCTTCCTTGATAAAAGGATGGAATGAGTCATGGTTCTGGGTTAGGGGCACGTGGCAGATGGTTGAAGGAGATGTCTTCCTGGTCTGTACTGTGTCGACCTAGTACTACGAGGCCTGTGAGTGTTTTACCTTACGGTTTGAGATTTATATTAAGTTTCTTGGTGCTAATTCTTTCATCTGTTTATTTGCAGATTTCAGTACTAGGTATGAGCTTACCGAGGCTAAGTGGAACGTTATTGAAGATATTTATAAACGACCTTCGAGGCTTCGAAGCTTTGCTTGTCTTTTGGAAAAGAGCTCATACTTCTTTGATTTCGGACTGATGGCTCCAGAAGGTAAAAGGCCATGTTTAATTTAGATTGCTTTAGCAATTTCTGACTTCTTCCTTGGTATTGTAGATAAATTTGCCAAGAAGGAATATGCCTTGTCGGATATGGCCAGTATCATGAAGGCTACATCTACTGCTGGCGCTAAGGCACTAAAGCCTTCCTCCTAAGGGACGAAGCAAGTGAAAGCGAGGTTCGAGCGCCTAAGCAAAGATAAGTTTAGGAAGGGAGCTGAGGAGGAGGCCCCAAAAGAGGTTTACAAGGAGGCTCCCAAAGAGGGTCAGCCAAGTGCTGACAAAGGCAAATGAGTGGCAGAGGAGCCTCAGAAGAAGAGGAAATTGGCCCACACAAGCGGGTCTTCTACAAGTTTCGAGACCTCTGTATCCCATGGTAGAAAAAGAGCCCCCAAGCAACAAAAACTTCTGCAATCCTCAATTAACGTTGCCAAGGGAGTACTGGTTCGAAAGGCCCATGAGAGGTAAAGAAAGATAAGTTACCAGCCTCTGAGGTCGCCAAAAAGACCCAATTGAAAGGACCCTAAGGAAGTCTGGGAACTTCTTGGGAGGCAAGGATGATAAGATAGCCCCTGCAGTAATTAAAATGCTGCCACTTGAAGTCAGGAATGCTATAGAAGCTTTCAACAAGTTCTGGACTGAGAGGTGAAAAATTATGTGGCGACCTGCGATGCAGTGGATCTCATGTCACTTTAGTGAGCTAAAGTGCCAGGGCTTTCGGGGCGGCACTTGAACGCCAAACAGTGTTATCTGATATTCAGCAGAGGAACAGAGCCTCATTCGAAAAGCTGACAGCTACGGAGGCAGAGCTGAAAAAAGTGAAGGTAGAGGCTGTTGAATTGAGGACCCAAAAAGTGGAGGATGAGGCTAAAATGGACTCTATCTTTTCTGAAATCGAGGCTCTGAAGAAGGAGGTTCATGAGTCCCAAAGCGAAGTAGCTACCTTAACCAAGAAAGTTGAAATCTTCGATAACCACCAAAAGGTCACTGCCGAGGCCCTAGAAAAGGTGAACTTGGAGCTTGTTGGGTGCAGGGACTCTTAACAAATTCATGGAGGAGAAAATAAAGTGGTATGCCTCGGAGGTGAAGAAATATAAGGCTGATGTCATCGAGGCATTTGATATTGCAGTGAAGAACTCATTGCCAATTTTTATCTCACTGAGGAGTATCGATGCTTCGCCCTCTACTGGAGGAGGGTAGCTTGCAATGAGATGATCGAGAAGGTTGAGGAACTTTACCTAGAACTGGATGCCTCCGAACTTAAGGCAGAATTCATTAAAGAGGAAGTTCCTCATACCCTAGTCGAGGAGGGGGAAGTGGTTGAAGTGGATGATGATGACGAGGCTACTGAAGAGGCTCCTCAACCTCCACCAAGGCACCAACCAATGCTCCTTCCGACGAGGCTCAAACCTAGCCGACGCTCATGTCCATAAGGCTCCAGCTCTCCCACTCCCTAGCTCCCACTAGTTGTAAATCTTTTGCATTGCCTCATGCACTTGTGTAATTACATCTTCAATGAATGAAGTTCACATTGCTTACATTTTGCTATTTTTCCTCCCAAGTAATTGGTCTTCAGCAATGTACTTGTTATAACAAATTATGAAATGTTTTATCTGAGCTTTGTATTTAGTCAACCAGCTTTATCTGATGCTCTTAAATAATTAGGTGCTTTAACACGTTTGAAGATTCAACTTCTCCCTTGACGTTCAGCCTAGTCATAGGGAGGCATGTGATGTACGCCTTAGAGTTCAAGTGAGGTGGTCCCTGTTGGGAGTCCAGCATATCCTCCGAGGCGCGCACGCTTCCTTACTTGGAGGATGGCTCATCCAAGCAAAGGCTTCTCCCTTGACGTTCAACCTCGTCAAAGGGAGGCATATGAAGTACACCTCGGAGTTTAAGCGAGGTGGTCCCTGTTGGGAGTCCAACGTCTCCTCCGAGGCGCACACGCTTCCTTGCTTTGAGGATGGTTCATCCAAGCAAAGGCTTCTCCCTTGAAGCTCAGCCTCGTCAAAGAGAGGCATGTGAAGTACGCCTCGGAGTTTAAGCGAGGTGGTCCCTGTTGGGAATCCAGCCTCTCCTTCGAGGCGATCATGCTTTTAGACTTTCTTGAGAAAGCATTTATTTATTTACAAAGGCTGGGAAGAGCTTCCATCTATGGATTATATTCACTGATAGTACATTATTAGATGTTCAATATTTTATGGATAAGGTTGGACCTTGCCATCCATGTGTTTGATCAAGTAGGTGTCAGGTCGGATCTCTCTTTCAATACGGTAGGGCCCTTCCTAGTTAGGTCCCAAAGTGCCCACACTTGGCTCGTTCGAGGACAAGAACACTCTGCGAAGCACCGGTCATTTATCCGTAAAGACCCCTTATTCATCTTGGCATTATAGTACCGTGTCATCTTCCTTTGGTAGGCAACTAGCCTCTGCTGGGAATCATCCATCCTCTTTTCCAAGAAATCAAGCTCGCATCTTCTAAACTCATCATTTGATATCACATTAAAGCTTAATCATCGAGGAGGGTGTAATCCTACCTCCACTTGGCTCATAGCCTCAGTACCATAAGTCATGGAGAAAGGAGTCTCACCAGTTGGCGTCCTGCTTGTGGTTCAGATTGCCCATAATACTTGGGATAATTCATCCACCCAGGCTTCCTTAGCCGTGTCAAGTTTCTTCTTCAACGTGTGCTTTATGGTTTTAATTACATCCTCGATTTGGCCATTGGCCTTGGGATGATGGGGGGTAGAGAAATGTTTCTTAATCCCTAGGTCTTCACAAAGATCCCTTACCTTTTTATTGTCAAACTGTTTCCCATTGCCTGAAACGATTGAGTAAAGGATGCTGAACCGGCATATTATATTTTTCCACAGGAATTTGGAGGTATTGGCCTCAGTAATCTTTGCTAAGGGCTCGGCCTCTACCCACTTGGTGAAGTAATCAATTGCAACAATAGCAAAATCAACACTTTCCCTACCTTTAGGCAAGGGACCAATGAGATCCACGCCCTACTTACTGAAGGGCCACGAGCTAGACACTGCAGTGAGCTCTTGGGAAGGTTGTCTTTGGACATGAGAGAAACGCTGACATTTATCACATTTACGAACAAACTGAAGGCATCCTTTTTCAAAATGGGACAATAGTACCCTTGCCTAAGTGCCTTTCTTGCTAAAGTGAGCCCTCCTGAATGGTTACCACAAACACCTTCATGGATCTCCCAGAGTATGTAGTTGGCCTCCTCCCCTCCTATACATCGAATGAGAGGCGTGGAGAATTCGCGTTTGTACAAGACATCATCTATCAACACAAAATGGACGGATCTTCTTCTTAACTTATAGGCTTCATCTTTGCTGTCTGGCAAAACTTGATCTTTAAGAAATGATATGAGGGGCAGCATCCAAGTTGGGGTCCCTTCGATCCACATCACGTCATCTATCGAGGTGGATGGCCTCAATAAGTGTTCGATCGGAACCATCATTAATAACTCTGAGTCCTTGCTACTAGCCAACTTGGATAAAGCATCAGCATGTGCATTTTCAGTTCGTGGCATCTGAGCCAATTCAAACTTCTCAAAAGACGGGAGTAAGCTCATTACCAATTTGAGGTAGGAAGCCGTGGCTTTTTCCCTGGCTACAAAGTTGTCGTTTACTTAGCTTACAATGAGCTGGGAATTACTATTGATGAGGAGCCTCTTCACTTGCATTTCCTTAGCCAGCCTTAGTTCAGCAATGAGGGCCTCATATTCAGCTACATTATTGGTGGCCTTAAAGCAGAATCGTATAGCACTATTCAACTTATGCCCCTCAGGGCTTAACAGCACTACGCCTGCGCCTGAACCTGACAAGTTATCCAAAAATAAGTTCCATGCGGGAGGTTCGGAGGGCTTCATCACCTAGTCTACCTCATGTACCTTGGAGAATTTAGCTACGAAATCTGCTGGGGCATGGCCTTTGATGGCGGTTCGTGCCTTGAAGAGGACTTCAAATTCACTCAGTTCTATAGCCCATTTCAACATCCTTCCTGAGGCATTTGTAATACTTGCTTAAGTGGGAAGTTGGTCAACACATGAATGGTGTGAGCCTGGAAGTAAGGTCTCAACTTTCGGGATGTAGTTATCAAGGCCAAAGTCAGCTTCTCCATATCTGGATAACGTGTTTGGGGGGGGGATAACAAAGCTTTACTGGCGTATTAGACTGGTAATTGAGCCGATTCTTCCTCCCTCACGAGAACAACACTTATGGCCTCGTCGAAGATGGCCAAGTACAGTAGTAGAGTTTCACCCAGCTTGGGTTTTAATAGGATGGGGGCCTGCCCTAGGTACTTCTTTAGCCCCTGGAAGGCCTTTTCACACTCCTCGGTCCATTGGAATTTCTTGCCTCCTTTCAGGATCTTAAAGAATGGGAGGCACTTGTCAGTTGCCTTCGATATGAAGCGGCTCAAAACGGCCACTCGACCAGTTAGACTTTGCACTTCTTTTGGTTTCTGAGGGGACCCCATCTCAATCAATTCCTAAATTTTCTAGGAATTCATCTCATGCCCCGTTGGTTGACCATGTACCCCAGGAATTTTCCTGATATAACTCCAAATGCACACTTGAGAGGGTTCAACCTCATGCAGTACTTCTGTAAGACCCAAAATGCGTCGTTGAGATGGGATTCAGTTTCAATAATGCGGACGTTTAAGCCCACATCCCCAAGCACTATGTTCAGGTCCCTAGGCTTCGCCTTTCTGACGGCCTCCAAATAACACTCCTGGGCTCCTCTTTGGTCACCTTTCACCGTCGCCACTCCCTGATAAGTTAGGATATTCATGCACAGGTGGTCGATGGAAGTGATGGCTCCAAGTTCTTTCAAGGTGGTCTTCCCAACATTCCGTGGTAGGCAGACCTACTATCAACTATCAAAAACTCCATAAAGTTCAATGTTGACAAATGAGGTTCCCCCGTTTCGACTACAAGTGTAATCTTGCCCCTTGGGATTATGATGTCTCCCGTGAAACCATATAAGGGAGTTTTGGTAGGAGTCAACTCATGGTCCAAAATCATTTTATCAAAAGTGGATCAAAAAATGATGTTGACTGAACTACCGTTACCTACCAACATTCGCTTTAGTCCGTTGCGAGCCACCACGACCCTCACAACCAGGGCATCACAATGGGGGTAATAAACATCCTCTGAGTCCTTATGTGCAAACATAATAGGAGGCGATTGGTTCCTACGTGAACTGTTGTCCACAATGTAGCTGGTCAGTGGAGTTCCCTTTGCTTTCCGGGAGTAATTCCTTTGGGAATTTCTTGTTGAAAGTCCAAGATTGGCTAATCGAGAGGGGGTGAATTGATTTTTATAACTTTTTCGTTATCAATACAATATTTTAAACTAGTGATCACACTAATGATAATGAAACAAACCAAACACAAATAAGCACGTATATAATTGAAATAAGTTTGTACAAAGTAAAGACGTTGAGTAAGAGGGTTAGAGGGTACAAACGGTATAATATGGAGGTTCGATCCAATGTTATGATCTATGTCCCCTGTTACCAAGCTCTCCGTCACGAGCAAGGTCTTTTTCACTATGTTGATTGACTTGTGGCGCAATCCAACGTTTTACAACGCTTTCGGTGACTTACAACCAAGAAACACCAATCATTTTACAATGTTGAGCTTTNGTTACCAAGCTCTCCGTCACGAGCAAGGTCTTTTTCACTATGTTGATTGACTTGTGGCGCAATCCAACCCTTTACAACGCTTTCGGTGACTTACAATCAAGGAGCACTGATCCCTTTACAATGTTGAGCTTTCCGAGACCTCAACATGACCCACAATTCAAAAATGAATATACAAGTGAAAAATGTCTCTTCTCGATGAATGATAAAATCAAGATTGATAACAAGAAGAGAAGAGGCAAACACTTAAATAAATGACAATGAGTTTAGCTCAAAGTATTGATATGAAAAACTTTTAGATAAACAAGGGAATTTCACAGCTTGTTTTCACTCAAAAGTTTTTCAACAATTTAATACTTTTTTATCTTCTTAAAGATGGAGAATAAGGTAGTTGGGATCAATAAAAGTCTCACTTTAATGCTCAAGAACTATGTTTTCAAGTGGAGGAATAGTTAGGTATTTATAGCACTCAAACTGTCAAAAGTTCTGTCCTATCAGGCGCATTTTACCGGACGTCCAGTACAGTACCGGATGGTCAACTAGCCGTTATTTTTTGTCAGCAAATTAGACCGTTGGAAATTTGACCGTTTGAGCCTTTTTAACCATACCGACGTCCGGTATAGCGTACCGGACATCCGGTACGGGTCATAGGCTCGAAACTCGCTCATTTTTAATTTTTATCAAATGTAGGAGTTGGAGGGACGTTTTAAAAATGTTTTTCAAAGTATTTGTCATATTAAAAAAATGTGTTTCGATTTTACTTTTGAATTTTGTAAAATCACAACTTTGAGCTTAGCACGATGCATTGTCAAGTATTAAAATGTTTTACCTTTACATATAATTGTGAAACGTCTAAGTACTAAGTTTGAATAGCTTGACGTACATTGCTTGATTTTGTACTTCGACTTGCGTCTCAATTTCAGGTAGGCAAATTTTGTGGGATTTGCAACATCATTCTCCAAGACCTCGATTGCTTGAACTTGTTTCCATTTTGGGCTTGTGTACAATTTTCTTGATCTCGAACTATGTGCCATCGAATATATCTTGTACAATGATCACTATGGCCACTTAAAATCAATTTGTTAGTAATACACATAATTTGTTTGTGATAATCAAAACGAGACGTCAACCATAGGTCAACACTTGTTTCTCCGCCAACGTAAGGGCCTCCAAAAATAGTATCGATCTCATGAATTGGGGCATTTTCCTGTCGACTTCGATGGTCTCTTCGTTGTTGTCCATCTATATTCCTGTCATCCTCATGCTCGCTCCTCCGTCGGGATGATACTTTTCGGTGGCGGGGAGCGGCCTCATCTCGTCTGGCTGTTGGTTGCGCCTTGGTGGGGGCCTACTTCTCGAGTGAGAATTGTCTCGACTTTTACTTCGGGGATTCAACCCCCTGGGATATTGGGCAATATCTCTACAGTCCGTGGTGTTGTGGTTGTACGAGTGATGATAGGTGTAGTACTCTTGGGAGTTCGGCCTATTTTGAGGCCTTGAGCCTCTCACTTAGCTTCGCCCCTTAAGGGGGTCCTGTTGAGTAGGCTGGTTTGTCTTAGTGTTAGTGGCTGGGACATCTGTTAAGAGATATATATCTCA
>CAIGRR010010891.1:0-11063 GCA_903798365.1 Fraxinus sp. 1973-6204
ACAATTTTTAAACTCATTGATTTAAAATTAACTCCTAAGCTGAAAAAGGACTCTTTGTCTACAAAATCAAGTATTTTATAGGAACTCGCTAATCAAATAACCAAATTAGGAAACATCAAAGAATATCAATACTGTTGATATTGTAGAAAAAACTTGAAGCTTAATTTATTGAAGATAAACCATCTCGTATCAATAAATTGAGAGGCCAAATTCAAAACTTCCAAATTGTTATTTTCATCCTTCTTATCCTGATATGTTATAGGAGGAAAAGAAGAAATCGCAAGTTTCCTATGCGGGCGATGAGATCGTCGAATGGAATCTTGACGGTCTAACAGAATAATGAAGAAACTTTAAATAAACTTTAATAAAGAAGATTTCATTTCAATCGACTTTATTAAAGTAGCTTTATAAATCAACTTTTATAAAGTTACTTTAATAAATTTGTTTATAATGGAATCTTCTTTATTAAAGTTTCTCCATTATTGGTCTTGATTGATGGTAATGTTGGTAGGCACAATTGGAAGATAATTCTTCTTGAATTATGGACCCAGTATTGTCGATATTCATCCAAATAACTGGGTTCATATAGCCATTTTGAATACCTTTGATTTTCTTCTACAATTATTTCGTCAATATCAATCTCGTAGTAGTCATCTTCATTGCTCTGGGCATAGTCTGTTTTAGAAACCCGTTGGTGAATAATTATTTTGAATTGATTTGGATTTCTTGGAAGTTGACTCAGCCAGAGAAGCAATTTTTTTTGATATAATTGCTAACTCTTCAGGTTTTTTGCATTGATGAAACATTGATAAGAGTTTTGATTTCTTTGCAAGGAAATTGACATGATTTTCTTTTCCTTTTAAAAGTTCTTTGTATTTAAATCTCTGAATTAACATTTTACATTATTCGGAATCTGGTTGTTGAACAACATTAAAGCCCCAATAGAATATCCATGAAACTTTAAGATTGAAGGCAAACTGGAATAAAAGATTTTCTCGAGGCTTTAAAAATTATTTTGCCTCATATTTGAAATGTTCGAATCCTTGATGAGTAAGATTGGGTAAAACCTTTTCATTAAGTCAAATATATTCGAACCAAGTTTGAAACCATTTTGAAAAATTTGTTGGACATGTTTGGTTGAAAAGTATAAATTAGGAATGAGTTACTGGTCTGAAGTAAAAAAATGATACCAAGCATCTTTGTATTCAAAATTACTGAAATGAGATTCAAATGCTTCATCCTTGGATAAACACATTTGTTTCTCATCCTATGGGATCTATCCCCAGTTTTCAAACGGCAAAACCCTTTTGGGTACTTACTTTTGAAAAATCATTGAGATTGGATTTTCGAGTGTTTGACGTATGAGTTACGATAGTCGATCATGTTTTAGTGAGGATGATTTCATAAAGGGCTCTTGATTTTTTGATGTTTATGGGCATGGGGAGGAAATAAATATTGAAGGCATTCATTTAGAGATGAATACATGTGTGCCCATGATGTTTCCATTTGGAAAACGGTTAATCGAATAGGTTTTGTAAAATAGTGAAAAGCATTTGAGGGATTGATTTCTGGTAATTTTTCAGAACCAAGATGAACAGTTTTTTTGAAACTTGAAGGATTTGGTAGATAAAAAATGTCCTCATTTTGAGTAGGAACTTTTCCAAGTTTTTGGAAAGTAGAGGAAGATAAAGATTTTGAAGTGAATGTTATTTTTTGAGAGGTGGAAGAATCCTGTTCTTCCTTCTTAGATCCTTGAATGTAATAATCCATTGATAATAAAGGAATAGAGTTTTCTTTTTATTTTTCTTTGAAGATGAAGATGCCATTGACACACTTACAGTCACTCAAGAGAATTTTTTTTTGCCCTTTCCGTATAAACTTTCTTGTTATAAAATCTACGAGAACATTTGATTTTCCTTGTATATATGGAATTTCAAAATCAGAACAGGACAAAAGATCCTGTCATATTAAAAATATTTGTTTTGAAACACGATTTTTGATATCTTTTTGTAAAACATTTTTTGAGGTTTTACAATCAGTTTTTAAAATAAAATTTTTGTTGATTAAATCATTTTGAAATACATAAAACTATTGATAAAATTTCTTATTGAATAATTTTTTGATGGCCAGTCTGTACTCCTGAGTGAAATCTAGCAAGCCGTTCTTGACTAGACTCATTTGGAATTTGTTTTAGTACTTCACCATACGTATGTATGACACATTGTCTCAACAATAATGAAGGCTAAAGGGTCTATAATAGATAGACATGGAATACTTTTGACTGCAGCTTTATCTTTTTGAATAGCTAAAGTATGCTCTGGACTTCAAGGTAATGAATGTTTTTGCAGCTTTTAAAAAAGAGGAGCACAAAGTAGTCGTATGTTTTTTTATAGAATCAGACATAATTGACACAGCTTAAGATGCACTGAAACTTGTTTTATATAGAATTTCGTCTGAAGAATTTTCTATGAATTCTGGACTTCTTTGGATAGGAATGAGTGTTCTTAGACGAATGTAGTGACCTAATAACCTTATGCGAGTTTGACAAAGAATGACTTTCTTAGCTAAAATGGCTAATCCATTTTTGATAACATGTATGAATGTATTAATGTGCTTGAAATGTTGTATTGAACTTTTTGAATAAATTAAAACATCACTCATAATTTTTTGAAATTCAGAAGGAGCATTTTTTAGATCGAATGGCATGACATTCCATTCCATCATACCGGCCAAATGGAACATTGAAAATAGATTTTTATTTATCTTCTTCTTTGATTTGAATTTGCCAGAAAGCACATTTCATATCGAATTTGGAGAAGATAACGATTTTGAGCAACTTGTTTAATAGATCTTTCTTTTAGGGTAACGAATATCGAATTCATTGAATAGTTTTATTGAGAGATTTATAATTGATGACGAGTCTGGAAACACTTCGTTCAATTTTAGCAGAATTATTGACATAGAAGGCGGAGCAGCTCTATGAAGATTTACTTGAACGAATTAATCATTTTTCACGTAAATCGTTAATTTGATCAAACAATTCCTACTAAATTCCTTGTTCATCTGAATGAGACGAGATTTAGTAGGAATTATTGATTCATGAAACTCAGAATCATAAGGAAGAAAAACAATATGTTTCTTTTTACTCTGAAAAGCATTAGTAATAGTAGAACATATTCATCTTCAATTTGTTTTTGAAGGAATGAAATTTTCTTTTATTGAAGAATTTGTAATTGTTCTTCAATATTTTTGAAATTTAATTTCTTCTTTGAAAATTGAATGTAGAAATTGAATGTGTTTTTTTTTTTTTTTGAAATTAATGTTATTAATAATTTTTGAAATAGACGCTTGTTCAAAGAATTAACATCGTTATAGGAATGTCGATTTGTTAATTTGAAAAATACTTCTTGACAAAAAATATAGGCTATTTAATCTTTTGAGTTTGCTTGAAAATGATAAATTTGAACAATGAAAGGAGTATAAAATATAACTTCTTGGTCTAAATCTTTGACTAAATAGAAGGTATTTTTGAAACAAATATTGAAATTACATACATGTTTTTGAAAGTTTGTATTGAATATTGTATGTGTGTGTGTGTAAAGGGAGGCCTAGGTCAGGGTTGAGGGACACGAGAAGTAGAGGTTGATGGAAACAATGAATTTATTGAGAAAAATTTTAAAATTACAATATGAAAATTGATATTTGAAAATTAAATAACTGAAATTTAGAAATTGAAAATTACAATTTAAAAGATTTTTAAAGAAAGTTTACAAATTACAAGGATAATTTTAAAACTTTATGTGATTTGTAAACTTTCTTGAATCTCCCATTCTATTACACTTGAGGAGAGCTTTCATCTTGACTCTTTTTTTATACTTGAAATCTTGAACTCGGACGTGAAACCAAATTAATTTTGACTAAGAAATCTTGAAAAGTAATAAATCATTTTGATTTGAAAGACATCCAATTGTCTTTAGGGATGGCGAAAAAATCAGTTCAACCCGAAATTCGTGGGGTCTCGCCCCATTATTTCCCTAATCGGGTAAACGGGGCGGGGATGGGGCATGTGTCATTGCTTTGAAACAGGTATGGGGCATGTACGAGAATTACAGTCCTCGCCTCGTTACGTGTCACCCGTCTCGTTTAAAATCAATTTCAAATTTAAATTTTTTATTAAACGAAAATAATAGATTTATAATAGTTTTAAAAAGAACATAAGTTATTTATAACAAATTGGTAAAAAATTAATAATATTTTCTAAGTAAAGACATAAAAAAAATAAAAGTAAAAAGTAAAAGAAAAAGAAAAAATAAATGGGGTAGGACCCCTATCCCATCATGTCCCGCTTTAAATGAGTATGAGGATGTGGCAATGTAATAAAAATACCCGATGGGACGGGGGTAGGAATGACTGACATGTCCCATACCCGCCTCATTCCCATTCCTAATTGTCTCCGTCTTTCAATAACTCTTGATAATTGCACACCACCTTTTGATAATGACATACCAATTTTTGAAAATTGTATAACATCTTTGATAATGACATACCAACTTTTAACAATTATCCACCAGCTTTTTCACTTCTTCCAGCTTTTTGAATTTTACTTTAGTAAATATACTAAAGTTGTTTGTCAATTTTTAAGAATTGGCAAAGGGAGCAATAATAATTTATTTGGTGAAATACACATTTTGAATAATGAATCCTTTGATTTTTGAACCATATATTCTCTTAATTCATCAAGATAGTTGTGTCCATATAGTCCTTTTGAAAGAGTGTTATTTTGAGTCTCTTCTTCAATTAAGTCATAAATATTTTCTAAACAAAAGCACATATTTTCATTGCTTTGTTCATAATTTAATGAATTTGCTGGAGAAGAATTTTCTTTTGAATCTGATCTTATTCTGCAAGAGCAGCAATTTTTTCTTAAATAACTTGCAGTTTTTCAGGAATTTTGCAAGCTTAACATAGCCAATAATCTTGATTTATCTTTGAAGAAATCGACACTTTTGTCAAGTTCCCTTTTGAATAATTTTGGAATGCCTGTGTTCGTTTGTTCTTAACTACATGAATTTACTGCTTTTGAGCAACAATTTGTCTCATGAAATTTTGACAATCATTTAATTTTGATTTCCTGAATAACTTTTTTAACATGACATTCAGATCTTGGTTTTTGAACGATTTGATAATTCCAACAGAATATCCATGAGACTTTTAAATTATGAGCAAATTGGAATAAAAAATCTTCTTGAGGCTTTAAAAATGTTTTTGCCTCTATTTTGAAGTGTAAAACTCGATAAAATATTTTCTTTAAATCCAAAATATTCGAACTATTTTGGAAAATTTGTTGAACAATTTTGATGAAAAAGTATGAACAAAAATTGTGTAACTAGTTTAAAATAACACACCTTAAACTAGGCTTCTTGGTAATTAAAATAATTAAATTTTCTTTTACTGATTTGGAGTAAAAGTTATTATTGCTAATCCAGATTTGACAATGATAACTTCATAATAAGGCATTCTTTTAAAGATGAGTACCTATGAATCCAAAATGTTTTCATTTTGAAACAAGGAATATGAATAGATTTTGTTAAATATTGAAAAGAAGAAGGTGGATTGATATTTGGTAATTTTTCAGATCCTATTTGGGGGTCTTTTTTTTTATAAAAAAATTTGAAGGATGTTCAGGGATTTTTTGAATTTGAGAGGATGGACTTTTTGAGGCTAAAGTAGTTTTTTGAGATGTAGAAGAGCTATGCTTAGGATATGTTGATCATTTGAATGAATTTTGAATATAATCATCTATTGAACAAATGAGATTTTGAATCTTTTTCTTATCCTTCTTTGAAGAAGATGATTCTATATTTTCTTCTTTAAATATATGACTCAATTTGAATATCTCTCAAATTTTTCGAACAATTTCATCTTTTTAGTAAAAACTCTCCTGTTAGGAAATCTGCAAGAATGTTTGAAGATCCTTGTATGTATATATAGGATTTCAAAATCAAAACATGACAAAATTGTTAGCCATCTAGTAAAGATTTGTTTAGAAACAAGATTTTTGACATTTTTTTTTGTAAAAAATCTTTAGATGCTTTACAATCTGTTTTTAAAATAAACTTTTTGTTTATTAAATCATCTTAAAATTTTGAAATATATAAAACAATTGATAAATTTTTATTTTTTTTGAAATCTGTTTGAGGACACCACCAAAATCAATGTCAACGCACCAGTTTCAACAATAATTGATGCATTGAGGTTTAATATTGACAAATAGAGAATACTTTTGATAGTCCTTTTGACATTGTGCACATCCACAATATGCTCGTAATTCCAGGGGATCGGGTTCTTATGTAATCTTTTGAAAAGAGGTGCATATAGGATTTTTATCTCTTTCATAAAGTCATCTACATAATTGACACACCCTAAAAATCTTTGAAAACTATTGTTATCTAGAATTTTATCAGGAAACTTGTCTGTGAAATCTAGATTTCTTTGAATTGGTGTAATGGTTCCTAGATGAATGTTATGTCATAAGAACCTAATGCTTGTTTGACATAAAACAACATTTTTATCAAAAATTGGCAAACCATTATTTTTGATGACATGAATGAATGTATTGGGATATTTGAAATAATGTTCTAAACTTTCGGAAAAGATTAAAACATCATCAATGTAAACAATTATAAAATTTAAATAATGATTAAAAATATTATTCATAATATTTTGAAATTCAGAATGGGCATTCTTAAGACCGAATGACGTAACATTCCATTTGTATTGTCCAAAAGGAACATTGAATGCTCTCTTATAGCAATCTTCTTCTTGAATTTGAATATGCCAAAAATCAGACTTCATATCAAATTTAGAAAAAATAATCGCCTTGTATAACCTATTTAATAGGTCTATTTTTGCTGTAACGGATATCTTATCCATTTAAGGGCTTTATTGAGAGGTTTGTAATTGATAACCAAAAGAGGGACTCGTCGTTCAATTTCAGTAGAATTGTTGACATAAAATGCTGAATAACTCAATGGTGATTTACTTGGACGAATAAGTTTCTTATAGAGTAAATCATTGATCTCCTTGATTCAGCGATCAAGTAGTACTTTATTCATTTGAATATGACGGGATTTTGTCAGCATGTTTGATTCATGGAAATCATGAGTATATGGTAGAGACACCATTTGCTTTTTTCTATTCCAAAATAGTTGAGTATATTTCGTCTTCGATTCGCTTTTGAAAAAGAGAGATTTGCTTTTGATAAAGGAAAAAACCTATATCAATGCTTTATTCAAACCTCATCCTTCACATGATTCATCAACTTGAAAAATTAGATAATGAGACTCAAGTTTTAAAAGAACTTGTAACTCAATTATCTAAATTATCTTCTCATTCTCCTTTAAAAAATATCAATGCAATTGAATCTCAATTTGTTGAAAATGAAAATGAAAATTTTCATATTAATAAATTGAACGGTTTATATGCAAAAGTTCCTCCATTTTACCCTCAACATATTGTTCCTGATTTACTTTTAGATGCAGAAATGGAATATTGATGGCATAACATAGTCAAATTATTCAACAAACAGAAATTATGTCTATATGCTGGAAAGCATGTAGAGCAAATAATGTTGATCCCAAAACTTAAACTTTAAATATGGTTATTGGATTTACCGGCCAATTCAAAAACTGGTGGGGAAATTATCTCATTACCGGCCAGTTCAAAAATTAGTGGGGAAATTATCTCGGCTTAGAAGAAAAGTGAGAGATTATGAACTCTGAAAATGATGAAACTGAACAAAATGACAGTTTCTCTGTCCTTATTTACAATATCATCAAACATTTCATCGGAGTACCTATTGATTTAATGAATCGACAATACGAAATTCTTTTGAATCTTCGATGTTCAAAACTTCACGATTTTCGGTAGTATAAATACATGTTCTTGTTACATGTCTTATTACATGAATATTGTGATCAATCCTATTGGAAAGAAAAATTTATATCTGGATTTCCAAAACTCTTTACATAAAGAGTTAGGACTTCAGTTAGAAGTCAACATCAAGAAAATATTCCATATGATGAACTTACATATGGAGAGGTTATTCATTTTATCAATAAAGAAGGTCTTTCACTTTGCAATGATTTAAAACTCAGCCAAATTAAAATTAGAAAGGCCTGAAAGTCGTATAGAATTTGGATCATTTTGTGAACAATATGGCATTGAGAGGACATGTTGTATTGATGACCAAAAAAACTCTGGAGAAGAAGCAAGCTTCAACGCTCCCCAAGACAGAAAATAATTCCGCCTTCTTCTAAATTGAGAAGAAAAAGTTTTCCTTCTTACAAAAGAACAATTTTCAATTTTTTTTTTTTTTTTTCATAAACCTTCAAAACATTATTCTAAAAAACGATTTTCAAAGACGAGGTTTTCAAAAAATTCTAATGTCACTTGCTGGAAATACAAGCAAAAGGGAGATTATTCCAATAAATGTCCTATGAAAAACAAGATTAATAATCTTCAAATTGATGAAGATATTAAACTTGAACTCCTCAATCTTATCAATTTTTCGGAAGAAGAAAATTCTTTCGGTTCCGAGTTAGAAATAGTTTATCAACATCAAGAATTTGTGTTTGCAAAATCATAAATGTTCTTACTAGAAGAAGAACTTATTCAAGAGATGGTTGAGAAAATTGAAAATCCTCAACTAAAGAAAAAGTTCAAATCTCTTATTCCATCAAAATCTTATGAATATGATGATCTTCATAATATTAAGAATATTATGAGTANATAAATGTTCTTACTAGAAGAAGAAGTTATTCAAGAGATGGTTGAGAAAATTGAAAATCCTCAACTAAAGAAAAAGTTCAAATCTCTTATTCCATCAAAATCTTATGAATATGATGATCTTCATAATATTAAGAATATTATGAGTAGATTTAAAGTTGAATCTTCAAAATTTTCCTAATCATCCAGTTTTGATTTAAGATCAGAAATCAATGAAAAGAAATTTCAAATTTCAAATCTTCAAAATCAAATGAAAGATGTCAGAATGGAAGTAGTTCTTTTGAAAACGAAATAAGAAAATCAAACTATTTATGATTCCGATTCTTCTGAACAAGAAAAAGTTGCTTCTCAATCCTAAAAAAATCCTCAAACTGAAGAGGAAAATGTTAATGTCATTAGCTATATTCAACTTCAGAAATGGTATTGTCAAATAGATATTATTATCCATAAAGATTTTAATTGATTACAGTGCAAATCAAAATTGTATTAGGGAATGATTAGTTCCTACAAAATATTTTGAAGAAACCACTGAGAGTCTTTATGGTGCTAGTGGAAAAATATTGAATATTCAATACAAACTTAGCTCATGTTTGTAATTCAAATATTTGTTTTAAAAATATATTTTATTTTGTTAAAGATTTAGACCAAATTATTCTGACACCTCTTTTATTGTTCAAATTTATCCTTTTCAGGCGGATTGAAAATGATTAACTACAAGTATTTTTGGTCAATAGATTACTTTTAAATTTACAAATTCTCCTTCTCACAAAGATATTAATTCTTTAAAAGAAGTTTCTATTTCAAAATATAAACAAAATTAATTATAAGAAAAAAACATATTCAATTTTTAAAAGAAGAGATAGGATTGCAAAGAATCGAGGAACAGTTGAAAGATTCCTTTTTTTTAAAAGCAAATCTCTCTTTTTCAAAAGCGTATCGAGGCAGATATATGCTCTACTATTCTTAATTTTTTTGGAATAGAAAAATGCATATGGTGTCCTTACCATATAATCAAGATTTTCATGAACCAAATATCCCAACAAAATCATGTCCTATTCAAATCAAATGAATAAAGAATTATTTGATCATTGTATCAAAGAAATCAATGATTTATTGGATAAGAAACTTATCCGTCCAAGTAAATCACCATAGAATTGTTCGACATTTTATGTCAATAATTCTGCTGAAATTGAGCGAAGAGTCTCTCTTTTAGTTATTAATTATAAACATCTCAACAAAGCTATTCAATGGATTATATATCAATTACCTCAAAAGAAAGACCTAAATAGGTTATACAAAGCAATTATTTTTTCTAAATTTGATATGAATTCAAGTTTCTGTCATATTCAAATTATAGAAGAAGATCGTTATAAAACTGCATTCAATGTTCCCTTTAGATAATATGAATAGAATGTAACGACATTCGATCTCAAAATGCTCATTCTGAATTTTAAAAAATTATGAATGATATTTTTAATTCTTATTCAAACTTTATAATTATTTATATTGATGATGTTCTAATTTTTTCAGAAAGCATAGAAAAACATTTCAAACAATTTAAATACATTCGTTCACGTAGTCAAAAATAATGGTTTAGTAGTTTCTGCTAAAAAAGTTTTATATCAGACAAGCATTAGGTTCTTAGGATATAACATTCATTTAGGAACCATTACACCAATTCAAATAAATCTGGATTTCACAGACAAATTTCCTGAAGAAATATTAGATAAAAATCAACGTTGTCAAAATCGGTCAAGATGATTCGACATGTAAAACCAGGAACCAAACCCAAAACATGGCCTAATCATGCCCGGTTAATTGATATTTTTTTTAGTTTAAAAAATTTTAACTTCATGAATGAGTCTTATAAATTACAATTCAAAGGTCCATAGAAAAATATTGGATGACATGCTCATTTTATAGATACACTTCTCTCAAATGATTTCATAAACTTCCAATGTGGGATATTGCCTTTTATAAATGTTCTTCTCTTCAATGGTTTCATAAATTTCCAATGTAGGATAGTAACATAACAAAAAATGTTAAAATGTCCCATCAAAATCATTTTTCAAATGTATGTCTAATTGACTAATTTGATTTTGAATTCCAACTAATTAAAATGTAATATTTATCTTCATGCTTTCATTTATTTAATTTTCAAATTTAACTTAAATTGCACTTGATTATTAACATATTAATGTTAGTTATCATTTTCTATAAGTTTTAAACTATTTTAATTTAACAAAGAAACCATTTTAACATATTGATTTTTAATT
>CAIGRR010011015.1:0-10555 GCA_903798365.1 Fraxinus sp. 1973-6204
GACCCAAATTACATCTAGAGGGGGTAAATATGTGTAAATGCGAAATTAAAAATTGTAATTAAACAAATCACTAATTAATTATATCTAGATGGTTAAGCATGCAATCCAATTACCTTAATTTTGAATACCGCAGAATATGAAACCAGTTAAAGTAGTAAATAACATGTTCACGGAGAAACTCCAACTGAGTAAGAACTCTAGGCGCTTTGTCAATCAAAATCCACTATAAACGATCGAACTTACGGTCCATTGACAAGATGACGACACGAACTTTCTGACCTCCTAACTAAAGTTAATACATTCCTCATGGATTGTGTGCTTCACAACAACTCCTAACTGAGATTCGACAGCCCTCCTAAATTGCGTGCCCCTACACCAACTCCTAACTGCAATCGACAGCCCTCCTGGATTGCGCGCTCCTGCACGAACTCCTTATTTGCAATATCAAAGCCCTCTTTGATTCTCTAATCCCTGTCTTTGTGAATTCGTCTATCTCTTGTGGATTTTTGAAGAACTTCGTGTTTCTCAGTAAGCTTGGTATATGAATTAACTGAAACCGATATTCTCTCCGCCAAGTATAATCAAATCAATGAAGGTTGAAGTCTCTCAATGAATTGGAAGATGAAAAGATGAAACTCTCTATGTTTCTACCTTCGAATTTACGTTTGTGGTGTTCTGGTATTTATATGATAGGATTATGGTTGAATGTGTCGGATAAAAGGCCTTGAAATCGTGATTAAAAAATTCCCGGCTAACCTTGTCACTCGAGCGAAAGCTCAGCGACGGCTTGTCTCTCGAGCGAGGACTCGACGTCAATCTAGCGATAATGTTTATGTTTCTGTCGTTCGAGCAAAGTTCTGGCAACAGTCTAGCGAAAATAAGCTGACGTTTTTGTCCTCTTTTGAAACTCGAATCCTAGAACCTATACAATTGAATTATAAAAATTACAACCTACTCATTGACTTATATAACCTATGCAATTTAGTCCATTTTGTTCACATATTTATAAACTATCAAAACCTAACAAGCTCCCCCTTTGAATTCTGTGACAAAAGTACAATATAAAGTCAATGTAGTAATGAAAAAATTACAGACTCAATGATTGACACTATCAATATTAGTTGTCCTGATTGAAATCTACTTCTTCTTCATCAACATGTTTCCTGAAATAGACAACTCAAATACCAGTGTAAAATGTACGTGAAACAATAATAAGTGTAAAAGCAATTCAAGCAGTTATAACACATTACACATCATTTTAGTTTCATACCATAAACTAAATTAAGATATAATATTAATGTAGCATAACATACCAAAACGAAATATTGATACTTCAAAACATCAAAACTTAATCTAGCAATACCGAAATTATCATTTAATGCCTTTGAGCTAAAAAATTTTAGATACATCATGTCAAGTCAAAGATATCATATAAATCCAAAAATATCTACTATATCATAAAAAATATTCATCAAAAATATACTACTCTCTTTTTGTCACAAAATGACAAGAGACCGAGAATTAACATAGCATGAGTATGAGCAATGGACAGTAACCATTCCCACATACTTGAATCAAGTTAACATGGAGGATTTTGTATAAGTGACCCATATGTATAAAGTGTCACTAATCCTCTGGTAGTAGGACTACCAATAATGGTATTCCTTTACTTATGAAAGTCAAACCAAGTAAAGCACATTAGAACATATACAGAAAAGCTCATTTTGTATAGATAATTTCTTTTCTCCCCTAAGTTTTAGCATATTTTATTTTNATGAAAGTCAAACCAAGTAAAGCACATTAGAACATATACAGAAAAGCTCATTTTGTATAGATAATTTCTTTTCTCCCCTAAGTTTTAGCATATTTTATTTTCACATCTTTCAATATTGTAAGCTCATAATTATTTTTCACATATTAAGTGCAGACTCTTCTTCATTAAGCGACTAAAATAACCCATGTAGCAAGTTTTAGGCCGGTTAACCCAAGTCAGTTGACTATAGGCACCAGGTTATGAAAAATCCCGCAGGCATAATTGTTCAAGTCAAATAGACTCCGAAGAAGAGCATAAGATATTGAACTTTTTATTACCGGGGATAAACTTGAGTTTAGTTCCAATAAATAAGGTCAATTCATGTTCAAAGTCACCTTACTAACATGTGATTGACATATCAAATCTCACATACGCGGTAGAATTCTACTAACAATATCATAGTGTGTGCAGTGTAGATGATATATGAAGACACATATACTAAGTACTCCATAAATAACCTAAACTAGCAATTGAAACTATGTTACAGCTCATCTATTAAACTTGTGCTTGATCACAACAAATAAATTCGGGTATATTATATATTATGTTGTAAAAAGAATTTCCCACATTTTTATTTTTCAATATTCCATTTTTTGTTTTTTTAATTAAAATCATGAATGCACTAATCACATAAAAAAAATGTCAAACACACAAAAAATAAAAAAATGCCATGAGTTTTCATTATACATCTTATCATAAATATCATGGATATCTTCATCACTCTCAGATTCCTCACTGCAACTAACGCTCCCAGTTTTCCCACTCCCCTGATCATATTCAGTCTGAGTTGGTATTCGGTGAGCCAACATTGACTCTGTAACACTAGACGTGAACGCCATATATTTTTGTTCATCATCACCGCCAGAGGTATCACTTTGATCGCTTGAATCCGACTCTTCATCACTTAAAGTCACTGCTTATGCCTTACCCTTTCCTTTTCCAGAATTATTCTTAAGATTAGGACATTCATTCCTATAGTGACCAAACCTCTTGTACTTATGGCATATAACAGACTGGGTTTTCTTACTGGAAGTACTAGGGTTATTCTTCTCACGCTTATCTTTCAAGAATTTACTAGGGACATCATTTTCCTGGTCTTTAGGCTTTTTTCTACTCCTCATCACTTTCTGGATTTTTTAACGAAATAAGCTATTTCATCGTCCCTAAGGATTTTCGCATTAGTCGACTCACTCTCTTCTTCCCTAATAGTGTTCATGACTATGGATTTAATCTTTTTCGGTTGAGATATAGTGAGTTCATAGATATGGCCTTAGTTGGAACTCTGTTTAGTATATACGATGCGATTTTTAATGTTTCACCTCAGAATAATTCCGGTAAGGTGGAATAAGTAATCATACTCCTCACTATGTCCTTAAGCATTCTATTTTGTCTTTCAACAACACCATTCATAGTGGACGAACCTGACATAGTGTATTGTGGGACGATACCGCATTCCTCTAGGAATTTAGCAAATGGTCCTGAACCGTCATATCTGCCATATTATTCACTACTATGGTCAAATCTGACGCTTTTAATCATTTTGCCGAGTTGGTTCTCAACTTCAGCTTTATAGTTTTTGACCACATCCAGCAATTGTGATTTTTCATAAATGAGATATACACAACTATATCTAGAATAGTCATCTATGAACGTTATAAAATATTGTTGATCATTCCAAGAAGTCATAGGGAATGATCCTCAAATGTCCGTATGTAAAAGTTCTAAGATATCCAAAGTCTTATTGGCTTGAAATCTCCTTTTATTGGTTTGTTTCTCCTTTATACAGTTAACACACATATCATAATCTGTAAAGTCAAGGGGTTCGAGAATTTCGTTAGACACAAGTCTCTCAATTCTCATTCCAAGAAGCCGTAGGGAATGGTCCACAAATATCCGTATGTATAAGTTCTAAGACGTCTAAAGTCCTATTGGCTTGAAATCTCCTTTTATTGGTTTGTTTCTCCTTTATACAGTTAACACACATATCATAATCTGTAAAGTCAAGGGGATCGAGAATTTCGTTAGACACAATTCTCTCAATTCTCCTCTTGGAGATGTGACCTAATCTCTAATGCCACAACGAGGAGGAATTCTCGCCGGTTAATTTTCGCTTTTACAATGATTCATTAAAAGAATCAATCTTATCAATTAAATAAAGAACCAAGTGCACAAATAAGTCTTCAGAAGAATCCACTTGAGTGCCTTTAGTTTTGAAGGAATGTGAGATATTTCCATAATGTACTCCCGTATGTTTCATTTTCCTTTGTACCTCATTGAGATAAGGTTTGCCAATAGTTTACTAATTTCAGCCTTTTCATTCTTAACAAACCTATTCTCAAGGTTCTTGAGGAAACCCTTAGCTGTAGTTATCTTATCGGACATAGTGCCCCGAAATGCTCCTGGAATAGTACGCTTTATGACCATCAAACTTATGTTGTTCGATTGTTCCTACTTTTCCATCTCTCTCTTATCATCATATGTACTTTTATCAGTAAGTGCAGCAGGTTGATTGACCCATAAAGTAAGATCTAGATCCATGACTCTGATAACTATCATCACGTTCTTTTGCCATGCCTTGAAGTTCGTGCCATTAAGCATTGAAATTGAATTGGTCCTAGCAGAGACATTAGCACCAGAACCTCAAACTGAATTAGAGAACGAACGGTTCACATAAATATCCTTAATATGCAAATAAAATTTTTAAAAAATGGTACGATCCATCACAAGATACCTAGCACAACATCAATATTTATTCTTTGGACGGAAATATTGACTTGTAAGTGGTGCTTTTGGTGTACTGATCAAACACCGACAATAAAGAAACATGTCAATTAATAAATCTTTTTTGGACCGATTTATTGACCACACGTTAAACCAAATAATCGTTACATGTTCATCACCACTTGTGCATGTACAATTCGGTCAAATATTGACATTCCTTTAGGCCGATCAAATATTCACATGAATAAAACACACAAATACCTTTCAATATTCTAAGTTAATTAATTTTCACAAGAGGGGTTGTTTTGGCAACATGTTACTTTAATTAATTCATTTTCGAATATTATACCTCTCAAAAGAGTCATTTATACCAAAATTTGAAAAGAAAACCATCCAATTTGCATATTTTATCTATTTTGAAACTTTAGAGACCTAAGGGTTAATAATCCAAAACTTTAGGGGTGAAAAATTAATTATTCAAGATTTTAGTGATCAATTTGAACAAATTAAAAAACTTGAGGATTTTAATTGCAAAATCCAGAACTTTAATGGCCCCAATTAATTAATTTTCAAACTTCAGTGATTGAATTGTTAAACCCAGAATTTTAAAGGTCCAATATGGATGAACTTTAAACTTTAGGGACTGAAATATTAAAAAACACATATTAAAAATTGCAACCCTAATCCTAATTCGAAATTGCAAGCAAGGGCCTGAAATTATCTAATTTTCAACCTAGGTCCCCGCCCCCCAAAAATCCACCCAAAACCTTAAAAAATAACGGGGAAGGATACCGGGGGTAGCATTCTCCGACGTCGTCCTTAGTGGCTGAAGTAACGCTCACCGCTACGTATACCGCTACGATGCACCTGTGAACTGTGCAACACAGTGGTGCCGCATGCTAGTCGGCGGCATTGCTTCGCTGCATGTTGGATCACAAAGAATTTGTAAATCAAAGCAGAAGCATACCTGAATCAAACATGGTTAATGCAATGAATGAATCCTGCGGTCTTAGTCTTCCACATTAACACGTTGTTCTTTTATTCTCTCTGATAATTGGAGTCAAGAACAGAATGAACAATGAACGTGTGATCCGGGGACCATACCATATATAGTAATGGTCTATTAATCTAATTCGGCCCATCATAAAATATGAAATAGACCTGGTCTCTACACGTAAAGGCACACACTTTAATTAGATGTTTCAAAATCCAAAATATCGAAATCTTATTAAATCACTTTAAACGGGATTAACCAAAATTAACAACCTTTAATTTAATACACAATAATTCACATATAAGTGCAATTGATCGATTGAAAATCACATAAATGTGCTTTTTTTATGTATTTGAACATTGAAAATTTATCAAACAGAAAAAAAAGAACATATCTTTCAACACAAATCTACTCTACGGTCACTAATTCGCATGACGAATGGAATTGTGCACACAAGAAGCAATCGTTCATCTACTTCAGACCTTGGGAAAATCTTATATATCTTTTTGACGTTCTTGTAATGCGAAAAATGTAAATTTTTTCCCTAACTTATTTCATCCTTTTCTGCAGTTAATCTGACATGGAGATAAAGTTTGGACAATATATGTTCTCTTGTCATCGTTACGACTATATTATTTACTATAAGGGTGAACTTTACACACACATGTTAATAAGAATAAAAAATGAAACTTGTGTTATGATTCTCAATGACAAACCCATGCGTTATGTTTACTAGATGTTAGCTTTCTATGTTTTCCACTATTTTTTTATTATAAGAGTTAGATGGCTCGGTTTGATCAAGGACTTGAACACGGTATTTAAGGGGGCTTCTAATTCCTTGTGTACTGAGATTTTTCAGAAGTTTTGGCCTCGCCTTAATCTTGTTATCCATTTATGTTGAAGCTGTTGATTTGACTCAAATTGTAAGAAAAGTCGATGATCTTTCTTGATGGCAACAACATACAAGCAGGAATTTGACATCTTCTCCAGGAAAATTGGGAGTATATTGAAAAGTAAAGGTTTTTTTTTTTTTTTTGGGAATTTGGCATTTGATCAAAAGAATATCCTGGGTAAGGGGGCGATCCCTTTAGCCACGACTACGCTCCTCCTATGGCTATGTGTGATTGTTTTCGATTTATTTTAAAAAGAACAAGCTAATAAAATTGGTAGGATGGTCGAGCAATTTAGACAAAACTCAATGTAGTTGTTATAATTCTAGTCCCTCCTTAAAAAGTGTATGCTCAAATACCATTTTCTAGCATAACTCAGTTTTATAACCAAATTCGAATGGAGGATTTTCAACGTACATAAGAATGTCAGAATTAGAAATAATCATAACGTTAAAATTATCAACAGAGTATCTAACTTTGTGTAATTATTACTGAAATTTGAAGGAATAACCCAGTGTGAAGACAATGAACCTTCCACCTAAGATTTGAAATAAGCTTCAATTCTAATTTAGGGGAACTCCAACTACATTGAAAACTTGGGGGATCACGAAAACATTGAATTAAAGACAAAGGTGTGTGATAAAATTGAGAGAAAATCTATTTGTACACAATAATTAACCGAATGGGATACATAATGGTGATGTGGCATGAATTGAAGTCAAAATATCAAATCCAAATTATCATGAAATTATCGCTAGAACTTTCAACCCACTTACTTTCAACCCCTACCCACTCCAACTCACAATTCCCTCTCCCGATTTTCCCCAAATTCAAACCCACTTTCATCTTACACTCCCCTCACCATTGTCTGCACCAACTTGTTGAGCTCTCGCCGGCACATCTACGTTCTCCATTTCATTTTCTCAGTTTAGTAGCTTGCCCCTTTTTCGTTTCCCGTTTCGTTTCGTGCGTGAAGGACACCTCGCTGTTAATTTCGTCGTCTTCCTCGTCTCCAACGGTGAAATCACCTATACCCAGCACCGGTCAGTACATTTTCTTGCTTATTATGTGTAGATGGAACATTTGGGTGTTACTTGCTATTTCAAAAATCAGTGGTATTTTCCGTTTTGAACATTTAAGGTTTCAACTAATAGTTTGTACTTATGGAATGCTTTGTTTATGTGGTATTAGGATGTCATATGGATGGGTAAATTTTCAAAAACCCGTTGGGTAAGAGCCTTGTGGTGTAGTTTAGTTTGGTTTTAGTTAGAAGAACTCATTCTATTGTTTGTCCTTCCATGTTTAATATATTGGTTGGAATGTAGCTTTCTGTAATTCTTGTGAAACTATAGATGATGAAGTAATAAACTGGTTATTTTGAATATATTGGTTGGAATGTAGCTGTCTGTCTTGTGAAACTATAAATGATGAAATAATAAACTGGTTATTTTGAATATCTGTCTGTTGAATTTCAAATTTTAGTTGAGCTCTTAAAAGTTATAAAAATTGTGTAGATGTTGCATTTACATTGAATTGCTGATTGAAGATTATTGTGACGTGGTTATTTTCGTTTTTCTAATAGAATTCTACGATGGCAGGAAGGAATAAGGGGATATGTCATCCATTGATGATTTGTCGCGTATGTTGGAAATGTGTGCATACAATATTGCCGATAAAAAGGATATTGAAATTTCCCTTAACATCATAAAAATGCGCAAGGGAAAACGAGGTTCGGAAGATGTTCTATGAACATCAATGTAATGGGATGTTGATTGAATATTTTATCTTTGGTGATTGTATGTTAATGACAATGAACAATGTAATGCTTGAATATTAATGGCAAAATGCAATGTTCTATGAGCATCGGTGGTTATGGTCTTTGTAAATTTCCTTGAGTATTATAGGAAGTTCATGTTTTACTCACTTTAATTGTTGTTGCTCAGATTAGGCTTTGATAGGTGATAAAACTAGACTCATTTTGCAATTTGTAGTTTTTGAGTGCAATACATGAATTGAAGGAATTCCCATCTGAATGGACCTTATCTTTACCATTAAGGAGTGAAAGAACAGAAGGATATATAGCACAAATGAAAATCAGCTTGGATTCATTTCAATTATATTGCAAAGCATAGACAAAAAACTGCAATTCATGTTCTATGTTCAACAAACAAACAAACAAGTTTGTTACAGATAAATGAAACTGCCAACGTAATAAGCTATTCACAAAAATCTAGCGGCTGCTCATTTCAGATAAATGAAACTACCAACTTAATAAGCTATCCACAAAAATCTACAAAATGTGTTGGCCAACAAAATAATCATCCAAAAAATGTTGGAACATAGAACACTATTCTACAAGCGTAAATCATAACCGCACACACTGTCTTGTGTGCCGACTTGTTGATGGCTGTGATGAGTGAAGATGTCTAATTGAACATCCTACAAGATGAAATTGGTTATGTCAATTACAAATTGTTAGTCAAGTACGTGGTGTCAAAAGTTATTACATCACAAAATTCCTTACATGCTTGTCTGCACCTGTTATCTGCCCAGAAAACGTTCCTCAGACGGGCATCCTCATCCAAGTCTATACTAAAATAGAAGCCAGGACTACTTTCTTGCATCCTCGAAAAATAAGCTTGTATTGCAATAGCGTCTCCTTCACAAAGTCTTAAATGACGTACTCTGTCGATGAAATTTCTACAATCCTTCTCAACACGTGAAATATTCTAGTAACCACCGGCTTCTACTACGGCCGAGTTAAAACTCTTGTGCAATGGTATACCGACGATGTCATTTATTTCAAGTTGTCTTTTCACTCGTGCACTGATTTGGCGATTACATCGATATAGCCGTGATTTCGATGGACTTGTTCTATGATAGTGCTCCAAATGAACAGTATTAATACGCCAAATTCCATTAAGTTCAGAACATGCGGTCAATTTTGCTTTGCAACCAGTTTGGATGGTTGGTTGAGGTTTCAAAACTGCATTTGTTCCACTGCTTCGACGGCCTTCCCGACTGCACGTAAAAGTTACATAGCGTACAATCCCGTCATCATCTTTCTTTGAATTTCTTTCCCTCACAGGAAAACCAACTTGGTAAACGTAGTTTTTGTAAAACTCAAACACCTCTCTCTCATCCTTAAACTTCATTCCAACACTAGGCACAATAATGTCCGTTCCTTCCCATGAGATCTTATCATTCAGATTGTCATGTTCGGATGATAGAACTTCCAAATATCCTGCATTCACAAAGAAATTACCAACCAATTAGAATAGTTGGCAAAAAACCAATGTTTCTTCTAACCATTTACCACATGTTTCTTCCAGCAACTTAATCACGACAACTTTTTATGGTTTAAAGAAAACAACAATAAGGCACAATAGCTAACTATTTCTTCATTTCTGAAAGGAAAATGTTTCTTCTAACCATTTCATTTTAACCTTACGGTTTAAAGAAAAAAAAAAGCCCCACCTTAAGCAACAAAGTGGATGTGAAAAGGAGAAAAATAAAAAACTTTACACCAACAGAGACAGGATATGAAAATGAAGTCCGAAGAGCAGTTTGGAAAATCTGAGCAAAATGTGAAGATGAAAATGGCCCAATTTAGTACTATCAAAATTTCAGGTTTGTGCATGGGTGAAAGAATCTCACAAAAAATAATTTAATGTTTTGTTTAACGTTTTCTTCCATCTGTTTCCTCTGTCATTACTCCCCATTATGAATTTTTGATGAGTATAAAAGTATTGTTGGTGTAAATGATGCATTTATTTCGGTGATTTAAGGATTTTTTTTTTTTGGTACAACATCGTTTTTCCTCAAATGAAACGAAGGTTGAGATTTCGTTACCCATGGTGGCACTGGCATCGATGTCGCCATTGTCGGAGTATGCTGCTTCATATGCACCTCCGTCGCGAATAGGGGCAAACGCAACTGATGGGGGTAGGAAAGCGTCGTCCACCATCGGGTCGACGACAATGGAGTTGACATTGTCGGCATCATGAAATGGGTTCTCACAATCGGACATTTTCGCTCTCAACTTATTTTCAAATGGGTTGAAATGGAATGGCGGGTTCCATGGATGAAGATGTTGCCTTTACTTTTGTTTTCCTCTTTTGTTTTGTTTTTTTTTTT
>CAIGRR010011058.1:0-10844 GCA_903798365.1 Fraxinus sp. 1973-6204
AGTCGTTGGTTACTGTTCTTTTCTTTTCTTCTTTGGGTAATCAAAGCGGTTGGAGAAAATGAAATTTCCGGATTTGTAATTATGAATGAGGAGTAGTACAACTGAATTAAGGAGTTGTTGGGTCTTCTTCCATTAATGCTTATTACAAATGTACCCTATATAACTTTTTTTTTTATATTTTATATTTTTTTTTCAGTTTTAGGGCCTGTTTGGACCATATTTTAATCTGATTTTAATCTAAGTCAAAATCAAATAATCAATATTAATTCCATCTTTCATAGGTCCCACATCTTTTCAACCACACATTTCAAAAATTTCTATCACAATCCACTTAAAATCTGATTTTAATCTACACCAAACACCCTCTTAATCTTATAGCCCTAGTGCCAATTTATTGATTTTTCAAGTATATAACTATATATGCAAATTAACATTGTCGTTTAGCAAACGACAATAATTTTAGAAGATAGCAATATTGCACGAAAACAAACGTTGAACATTCTAATTGACCATTTAAATTAAATTAGCACTCGCGATAAATAGTCAATGACGGTGAAGTGTTTAAAGTGCCACGAAAAATAAAACATAAAAAAAAATGTTGTTTTGTATCTTAACATATAAATCATTGAAAATATTTTGACATGAAAAATGTAACAAAATTATGTTGTTAGCTTACATTATCATGAATACTCTTCAATTAACTATAATAGAAACTTTACCATAAAAATGATTATAAAAACATTTTATCTTTTACAATATCTCGTTCATCGTCATTCTTTCTTGCCATTATGAAACCTTTTAACAATTCATTACAAAAGTTTTCCATGATATTATGTCAACATTATCATAATCATATTGGTTTTAACTATGGTGTTCAACAGTTGATTTCGTGACAATTTTTAATGGCGGAAGTAAAAGAGCAAATCATTTCATCTATGAATAAATCTCCTCAAAAAAAGCCAATTATTATTAATTTTTTTTTAAAAATTTAAACAAGAACTAAGATTGGTTTTGAGTGGAGGGCTTTTTGGTAAAAATGAGAAGAAACGTAACTTTATCTACTATGTTATATTATAGGTAACAACTTGGATGTTAAGTTGGCATATTAGGTTGGGCTGTTGGGTTTGTTCAGCTGTTGACATCTCAATTCCAAGACCGTTGACGTCTATTACCAAATAAAAGAAAAAGGAAAAGAAATAAATAAAAACATATAGTAGACGTTAAGGTACTCCAAAACAAGCCCCATGCGTTTCTAACATTCAAAAGAGTACAAATGAACTAAGTTCGTGAATATTTGGTATTAAAGAAATAAATGTGAATAAACAAATAATTTTTCAATCTAGCTCTAGAATAATAAAATATCTCCTATTTGAGTATTATGGCTACTCATTGGCGAAAATTTGTGTATAGATCCTCTGATAAAAGGAAGTATGCATGTAATTAGATAACATGTTCGAACTTTTGTATTTTCCGTCGATACTTGTGGAAGAAGATCTCCACACTTGGTCCTACATCTTTGAGTTAAAACTTCTTGTGCCTGTAATTGCAATTTGAGGGCATCAGCTTCCTGTTAAAACCTAGATGACGGCAGGAGATTGCTGCATAATACAATATCATTGTCTTGACATTAATTGAATCAGCAAGTTTCTTGTGTATACACTCATCTTCAATCTTCTGTCTTCTCATATCTGATTTTGGTCTATTAATAATTGGAATCACAATGCTAATGGATCTTTTCATCATACTCTGCTATCCAAATAATTCATTCGGTACCCAAGATCTCATTGTAACCGGTTTTTGGGGATACAATGGATATTCTAGGATTCTTAAAAAAAAAATAGTTTTCTTCATGAAGGCATTACCATATTTTAAGTCTTCAACTAATGTACATTAATTTATATTCATTTGTTTCCTTTCTCCACCCCTTCAACTCTAAGACCCCCTACTTCGACGGGCTAACTCCGCCCCTAGTGTTGGCGAAATAATAGGATTCANCATTAATTTATATTCATTTGTTTCCTTTCTCCACCCCTTCAACTCTAAGACCCCCTACTTCGACGGGCTAACTCCGCCCCTAGTGTTGGCGAAATAATAGGATTCAATACTTTTATATTCCACTTCAGCAACACTACGAATATACGAAGGGTTCTCCTCGGAGGACAGTAGATATTTAACAAACACCAGATATCTTAGTGAAGCCAACGAGACATATTGAAGTGACCAATAAAAAGTTCTCCCATGTATCAAATTGGCTTTAAATTCATCGTGTGCCAATGGTGCTAGCTGTGGAGGGTTGTGCCCAATGAAATAACAAAACCTTTAAAGAGGAGAATTAATGTTTATGATTAGAATTTGCGAACAAATTTATTTTTATTAATTCAGTACAAGAGATTGTTCAAAGTTTGTTTCAATTGTGGTGCCGTGGGGGCACATGGAAGGTGAGTGCTGACACGGAATGAGGTCAGGAGTGCAAATAAGGGAGGTGTTCGTACAAATCGTGAAAGCATACGAGACCGACACAAGTAATATGTGATGAGTTGAGTATCATCCCACGAGTAATAATTTCTAATTAGCACTAATCTTGTATCGAATTCAAAGTTTATTTTAACACAAGAGATTATGATTTATAACTATTCTAACGAATGTGTAAAAAAATTGTTTGTATAAATAAATGAATGAATTATTGCATTGAACTTTAGAATCCGCCCATTATTATCTATTTTCAATCCTCAACTATGTAATTTAGTGTTATTCGTGCATTAATGACAATTGATAAATCTCTTGTATTCAACTTTCTTTTTCAAGATAAGTTAAGTCTATTTTAGACACGACTCGATCTTACTCCTAGTTCGAATTCATATGAATAGAACGCATTCAAATACACGATAAATCAATAAGATTGTACACTATATGTATTATTCCTAAAATCTATTACCGGTGCATTAATCATGCAATGTTTTATATATTATGGGTTTTCCAACACTACAACAAGCAACTAATTACCTAATTGGTGATCAAGCAATTAAATAATAAAATGAGCATGCATAATTATTAAAGAAAAATAAGAATTACTAGACTATTTTTCTTGAATTGAAATAAATAAGAAAAAATGTTCATCTTCATCCAATACAAATAAATATATAGCTTAACATGATTTTTTATATTACAAGAAGAACAATGAATAGATATCACCCGAAACATGAATGAATGCAAGAGATCTTATTCTTCAATTCAAAGCTCAAAATCTTTAAGTTCTTGATGTAATTGGCTTTTAATTTTTGCTAGGTTTGATCTTCTCTCCCACTTGATGTAATTGGCTTTTAATTCTTTCTAGGTTTGATCTCTCCCAAAAGTATGTGAATCCGCCTCTTGTCCTTGATGAATTTTATGATATGGATGTGAATTAAGAGGCTAGAGAGAGCTTCCCTAAATGGTAGCCTAAGTTTTGTATTTATAAGAGCTCAATTTTACTCAAGATCCATTCAATTTGGGTTCGAAAAGAGTTAAAATTTAAAAAGAAAACTACTGATTCATTTGTTGAATATTGTGACGCACTGCTTACAACATCTTGGGTTCTCTTAAAGTGACCGGCACGTGTGTGCCGCAATGGGTTGCGCGTGTGCGCCATCTGAAGTTTTGGAGACTAGCATTTTGGTCCCCAAACTTTCATCCTTAGTTGAATTGCACCCTTTTCTCGTACAATGTTCATCCTTTGACTTCTAATTTAATCCAATTGATACCGTAAGGTCTTCGGTCAACATTTTATGGTTTGAATCAACTATTGAATATTTGCACTTTAGTTTCCAAACATTGGATTTCTCCATTTTACCCATTTTTTGCTCATTTTGTGCAATTCTATCATTTTGCATCGAGTTTCCCCCGAAAAACAAAATATAAATAGAATCAAGCCATAATTTATCAAAATTCCTAACAATTAATCTAATTTAATAGCCCATATTAGTGTACATAATATATTTATCAAACATCCCAAACTTGAAAAATTGTTTATCCTTAAACAAACTAGAGCTTGACTTATAGAAAGTTTTTAACAAACATTAATTAGATAACTGGGCATTGGTCTCAAGATTAGAATTTCTGTGTTAAAACTACAAATTGTTTTAAAATACATTGTTGAAGTTAATTTCTACTCATTCAATACAAAACTGACACGTGTGTGTGAATATTTGTGTACAGCATTATAAATTCATAAATTGATTCAAATATTGACCCTCAAAGGTCTAACTTATCATTTCTTCTCTCATAAGATGCACACCCTCAAACTTATTCTTTTAACTCTTTTCCCAAGATGTGATCTAAAGTTGAATTTATATATATGAATCCTCCCCCTTCCCAGTTTGGTTGGATTTCACTAATTGTAAATTAACACTTCAATAATTAAGAATTCTTCTATATTTTGACTACCTCAACCTCCAAGATTAAATTGGGTTAATAATTTCTTATCAAAAGTTTAATTCTTTCAAACAAGTGTTAAGGGGTTTAATCAAAGTAAGTAGTACATCTTCTATTTTATGTACCTGTTTTTTCATATTTGCCGTGAGTATTTTATTTCATGCATTAGCTTGATCTATTTTTGAGTGTTCATTTTGGGATTTTTAATAAGTTTCCTCATTGATATCTTTTATAGGGTAGCTTCACTCAAGAATCATGGCAGCTTTTCTCTTCATTTTTAAACAATGATTAGTGCAATGTCTCTTATCAAATATCCAATCTCAAAATCCGACCTCTAACTTAAGATTTTCACTTAATCTGTATCTTATAGGCCTTAGATAATCCATATAAAAGTTTTTACACATGGAATAATGCCTCCTTTCAATAGCTCAATTACCCCGAAACTATCCAATAATTAGTTTAAGGATGTATATTGTATTGGTTTTTTAGATTTAAAATCTAAATTCCACTATTTTTAACATATTTAATCATGTAGATCAAATTAATTTTTCATGATGCAAAACATAAATCTAGTGCGCAAAGTAATGTCGAGTTTTACACGAACAAGTATAAATCAACCTAATGTGCAAGTTTTCCATAATTTATAGTCTAACACATGGTTTCAAAGATATGAATCATAGTGGGCATAATTATCTAATACAAACAAGCACACAAAATAGACAATAAACCTGCAAAGAAAGTATTTCTTGAAATTTTTTGTCACAAAATAGTAAAAACAGATAACGGAGTTGTAAGTATAACACATAATATACAAAAAGTAAAGGCAAAGAAGGAACTAAGTACTCCCCTAGTATAAATCTAGATGGAATGACAAGAAATTGATGGATCTAGATGGTCCATGTTCCTGCGTCCTTTCCCTTGTCTGATGTTGGGTTGTATATTTTTCAGTTGTCACGTTCCTTCAAAATAAATAGAAATCAATCATAATATGAAACAATTTATAATAGGCTCAAACACTTAACAATCTATAGGGAAATATGGGAATGAAGATTCCTAAAGTACTAAAATTAATAAAATATACTAATCTTATTATCTAAAAAGCATAATAAATAAAATGGAAGAAAATTGGGGTTGTCTCCCAAAAGATTCCTAAAGTACTAAAATTAATAAAATATACTAATCTTATTATCTAAAAAGCATAATAAATAAAATGGAAGAAAATTGGGGTTGTTTCCCAATTAGTATTTGCTTATAGTCATTAGCTTAACTAATTGTTTTGCATGTTTGTGGTGGTTTGAACACGAGTTTTTAGACTTGCATCGGCTACATTGGCCGATGTTTTTTGCTTTGTCTTTAGCCCTCCAAATTTTAATGATTCCACATTGGTCCTTAATTGCTCCAACCAATCTACCAGCTTCTTTTTTATGGCGATGACTTCCATAATCATCATTTTTTCTTTATCAATCTTCTTGCACTCCTCAAGATAAGTTGGTTACCTGAGTGGAGTATTCATGGGGAAGCTTTGTTATTTTTCTTCTACCCTTAATATTATCACACCATTTTCAAATCTATTAATGCTCGTTCTATTACTAAAAATGGTCTTCCCACTATTACTGGCATGTATTGATTTTCTTGCACATTAAGGATGATGAAATGAGCTTGGAAGATGGAATCTATAGCTTTGATGAGCATATCCTCAACCACTTTATAATGATGCTTGATTGACTTGTAAGCCAGTTGTAGTATTATTGAGTTTTTTTTTTTGAATCTCTCAATCCTAATTTCCTGTAAATAGACACTGGCATTAGAATAGTACTCTCTCTAGAATCAATTAAAGCATTTATATTATATGAATTTCCTATAAAGCAAGGTAAAATGAAACTCCCCCGATCTTTCAATTTAGGAAAGAGCTTATGCTGTAGGATTGCACTATATTCTTCTACCAATGCCACTGTTTCATCTTCTAGCAACTTTCTCTTATTGGTCAACATCTATTTCAAATACTTAGCATAATTTGAAACTTTTATCATTGCGTCAATGAAGAGAATATTGATGTGAAGTTGCCGAAGGCATCCAAGAACATTTTGAACTAGTTTTCCAATTTATTGTCATGCAACCTTTGAGGAAATGAGATTGGTGGTCTATGTTTCTTAGTAAGAATGGTTGCCTTAACCTGTGGATTGTTTGATTGTTTTTCTTGATTTACCTTTGTTGATTCTTTAGACTGACCTACTTGTTCCTCGCCCGCAGTAGATACTTGATCCTCCTCAATCCTTTTCCTTTTTACACTAATTTTTGGTAGCTAAATTCTACTTCTAGTTTTGATGGCCTTGACTTGTTCATCTTCTGGTTACTTTCAAAGCCTCTGAGGAAATGGGATGTACGACACATAAGCTCACACAAAAGTGCAATCTTTATTGATGGAGTGTCGACCACATCGTCATCTATGGTTGTGATAGCTAAAACTTGTTCCAGTGGATTTTTTCGGTATCGCTTATCAAGGTACCCTATATCCTATTGGAGAATGCAACTGCTATCTACCCTATCTAATATTCTAAATTTTTAATAGAACTACTAATTTTGGAGTGTAATCTCCGTCTTTATGATGTATTAAATCATTTGATCCTCCGAAGATGACTTCTTTTCTTGTTGTTGCTGAAATCCTTGTAGGTTGCATTGAATCTAATTTTCCTGACCCTGACTATTAGCCCATGAGAAGTTTGAAATTCTGCTCATAACTAACCTTATCATGCATGATTACATGAATAGATGCTAAATGACAACTTACATGTGTATGATCTTTCTTGTAGCCCATACAGACTTGTGTTGGTTAGTGTACCATGTTCACAGTCTGAGTTAGGTTGTCCAATTTTTTTGCTAGTACTTCCAACCGGGCTGTCGCTGATGTAATAACATCGATGTTGTAAATATCTGCCATTTTCCTTGGAATTTCCTTATATGTTAACCACATAGACTGATTTTCTACTATTCTTTCATACAACTCATATGCATTGTCTATTTTCATATTCGTCATTGATCCTCTGAAACGTTGGCCATGTTAAGATATTCAGAATGCAAGCTAAAATAGAAGATGTAGACCTAGTCATTTTAGGAGTCTGGATTGGGACACTATTTGAAGCAATCCTTGAACCTCTTCCATGATTTTAAATAGCTCTTGAGGTCCTTCTGCTTCAATGTATAGATTTTAGTTTTGATTTGATGGACTCAAGATGATGAAAAGAACTTCATTGTGAATGTCTATATAATGTCATTCTAAGAAATGACACTCTCATGAATTATTGAGCGTAGCGATTCTCTTACACTATTCTTTAAAATATGAGGGAGTGCGAAAAATGTTTGTTGACATTCCTTCGTAACTAATTATCTTGCAAAGCATCAGGAAAGCTTGAATGTGCTTAATAGGATTTTTAGTTGGTTTTTTCGAAAATCTAATGTCTTGATGATTCTGAAACAAGTTGATGACATCTGGTCGAATGTGGAAATTGACCTCCTAAAAGGTGGATAAATAACATTGGGTTGCATAGGAGCTAGAACGAGAATCACATAATCTCGTACTAATATTTTACCATCATTGGCAACTACACTTAGCGGAACAGACTGTGATGGCAATCTGGTGGTAATTGAATTGAATTTTGATTTTCGTTTTTTGCTATCTTTGTTTTCCATTCTCTTGTTGTTATCCACTTTCTTCTTCTTTGTTTGAAAGTTCTTTCAATCTCTGGATCTAACGATAGAAGCTCAATTTCGTAAAAATCTTACATAAATTGCTAGACACCATTTGAAATAGATAACTAAATAAAAGAGAGATCAGGTGTAGCTAAACACTGTACAAGATCGTTGATAAGAAATATGTGATGAATTGAGCATCGTCCCATGAGTAATAATTTCTAATTAAAGTGTACTAGTCTTGTATCGAATTCAAAGTTTATTGTAACACAAAAGATATCATGATTTGTAATTATTCTAATGAGTATGTAAAAAGCGTTTGTTTGTATAAATGAATTAATGATTGTAATAAATTTTAGAATCCACCTATTGTTATCTATTTTCAATTTTCAACTTTCAATTATGTAATTTGGTATGATTCATACATTCATGACAATCGATAAATCTATTGTATTCAACTTTCTATTTCAAGATAAGTTAAGTCTATTCTAGATACGACCTGATCCTATTCCTAGTCCAAAATTTTATGAATAAAACACATTCAAACATACGGTTATCAATTAGATTGCACACGCAATACATGTTATTATAGCATTTATTGATCTTTTGTTAATCATGCAGTGTTTTACTTATTGTGAGTCTTCTTGCACTACAACAAGCAACTAATTACCTAATTGATGATCAAGAAATTAAATAAAGCAATGAGCATACATAATTAATCAAGAAAAATAAGAGTTACTAAATTACTTGTCTTGAATAAAAATGAATAAGCAAAATGGTTCATCTTCATTCAATACAAATAATGTCTAGCCTAGCATGATTTTTATTATATTATAAGAAAAATAATGAATAGATGTCACTCGAATATGAACGAATGCAAGATATCTTGTTCTTCAATTTCAATTCTTGCTAGGTTTGATCTTTTCTCCAAAAGGTGTACGAACTCACCTTCTGTTCTTGATGATTTTTAGATATGAATGTAAATTAAGAGGCTAGAGGGAGCTTCCTTAAATGTTAGCCCAAATTCTGTATTTATAGGAGCCAAATTTAAGTGAAGATAGCGACTAATTTGGGTTCCAAAAGAGCTAGAATTAAAAAGAAAACTGCTAATTCATCCGCCAAACTTTACCCAAGCGCGTGAGGTTGTATATCCCATACATGCGCCGCCCTATGCAGCTTCTGCTCTCAATTTCTCTAAAAGTGGTCAAAGCGTGAGTGCCACCTAAAGTTTTGGGGACTGACATTTTGGCCTCCAAACTTTCATCCTTCATTCAATTACGTCTTTTTCTCGTGTAATTTCCATTTCTGTACTTCTAATTTAATCCAATTGATTTCATAAGGTTTTCAATCGAACTTTTATGGTCCAAAATAACTATTGACTATTTGCACTTTGATCTCCAAATTTCAAGTTTCTTTGGTTTGCCAATTTTTTGCCCCTTTTGTCCAATCGCATCATTTTGCATCAAGTTTCTCCTGGAAAAATAAATAGAATTAAGCTATAATTCATTAAAATTCATAGCAATTAATCTCATTTAATGGTCCAAATATATGTACAGAATATACCTATCAGAAGGCATGATAATGAACATGTATGAAGAATGGCTTAAGTCTTTTATCGGGGAGGAATCGATTGTCGAGGAAAAACTTTAGAAGGTAGGTGAGTGGTGGTGTGAAGTTGATGAAGTGTGTGGGTAGGAGAGAGAAAAGGGTATGCCAGGAGCGGTAGTAGGTTATTTTGTGGGTAGGGGAAGTTCACATAGAAGTCCAAGGCAAGGGAGTTAGTAGGGATGGTGACTCTTGGTTGGAAGAGGTGGGGAAAAGCTTGTGGCCAAGTCTTCAATGGGAAAGAGTTGTTGAAGTCCTTCATCAATAATACTATGAGCTTTAATAAGAACCAGAAATGTGGGAAATGGTTGAGGAAGGAGCAAAAGGGTGAGAGAAAAAAGAAAGGAATCATGCCATGTATTGAGGGTCTAGATAATGTGGATGATGGAGAACTAGGCAGTCTTGTCCAAGGGGTAGAGATAGAGGAAATAGATAATCTTACCGTGTCTAGGCAATTGCTTTTATTAGTTAGATGCAACCATTCTTAAACAAGAAGTTAATGAGTAATTTGGGAGCTACCATAAAAATAGCGTCATGAGAAAGAGACTATATTAAGTTTGAGATGTGCATCTTAAAAGTGGGAAAGCAAAAATATGAACATTAAGGGTCGAGACTGTTGGAAATTTCCTTAACATGTACAGCAGAAAATAAAATTGTATTCAATTCCCACCACGGATCTGTTTGTGTTTAGATAGAAATTGTACCATTTGTAGATTCTGCAAACTCCTTTACTGATTTTGGAACACGAACAATCGCGATCTACAGTTCACAATTGTCTAATAGTATAGCCTCCTATGAAAATTCACACAGGGAATAAGAATGAGAACTATGATTTTTTTTTTGTGCTAGCAAGAATAATAATAATAATGATGTGTGTATTTTCAAACCCTAGTAGCCTATTAATAGAAATCCAAGTGGGCTAAACCCGTCTCATAAACTCAACCCAGTCCAATATTTAATTAATCCAATTAATTAAATTTGGACAATGAATTAATTAATCCAATTAATTAATTCGAGTCTATTAACAAGCAACCCAATTAATTAATTGGTGAATCTCATTCTTCTGGTTCTCTTTTTGTGTGTAACTCATCCTAGATTGACGTTTAGCAATGTGTCGGTGCAATACATGTGACGGAAAATGT
>CAIGRR010011097.1:0-11299 GCA_903798365.1 Fraxinus sp. 1973-6204
AAAAAAAAAAAAAAAAACTTTTATCCTTTACTTCCCAGGTCTTGTTACGTGTAGTCTTCCCTTAAAAGTTTAAACAATTAAAGATGAAAATGAAAATTATTTATTTATATTTGTATCTTTAACTAAAGTGCAAACCTATCTGACCTGTTGATGCACATCCCGCGATTGACCTCCTCCACGATGCTCTAAGGGCGGGACGGTGGGGGATCCTTAAGGTTGGGGTTCACACACGGATAAATTAATGTTTTGATATGGTAATACCATCTAGAGCATTTACTTGCCAACATATAATTACATACACGGATAAATTAATGTTTTTATGTTTTGTTAAAAATTGTAGAACTAGAAAAATTATGCAATAAATTGGTTTGAAATATATTTAATCTTTGGACCTCCAATTAATATGTATAACCTCTAACAAATTGCGTTACAAGCAATGTTTGAAAATAAAATGAATCAATAGATATATAATCTAAAATTGTTATCTACTGGCCTCCCAGAATATGCTCAGTGGTGTAAAGGACAGGAGTAAGGTAGTCTCAGTTGAACTGGCAGATGCAGTGTGAGGAATCGATTCCTGCCTCTAACAAGATTTGAAATTGGACTCTTTGTGGGCACCAGTATGACAGCTCTGTACAATGGCCTGTTGAGGCACATCCCGCGATTTACCTCCTCCACGATACTCTAGAGGTGAGGCGGTGGAGGACACTCAATGTTGGGGTTCAACCCTAAACTTGTTATCAACTGTCAACAACAAAAAATTTGTTCCCAACGAATTCAGCACAGGCCGCTGCCGGGGCTCGTCGGGTGCTTAGGTCGTCCCTGGATATACGTACGACCTTTTATCGATAGAAATGTTACGGTACTAGTCTACTAGACTACGTTTGGAACAAAAAAAAATTGCCAAATGAAATACAAATTTACCCACAAAAGAATGTCACTATACGGTGTTTACATGTAGCATTTCAGAGTTATTATTTTTGCTATTATTTCTCGAGAAAGTATTTTTTTTGATAAAACTAATTTAAGCTAACTTTCTTTAAAAATTCTTCTAATCAGATGAATTCTTTTAAAAAAGTTATCAACGTTCTTAATTTTAGAAACAACTCCTCACTTCCCAAAATCCTAGCTAAATGGACCGTTAGCTTCTGACAAGATATTATATGGTAAGTAATTATGATATTGAGTATACCTAAATTTTTTCATGTCTTAGATTCTTGTAAACGCGGCAAATCTAACAAGGACCCCTTGTGCTCCTCACCACCACAACCATATCCACCGCGGCACCGCCCGCACCCACTCCCCAAGAATATACGTACACTAAGTTTGTACGTATTCTTTGAAAAATTGGTCACTCATCACTTCAACATATTATTTGCAATTCAAAATTAAAGAGGAGGTGTGACTGAATGAAGCCAAATTTAGCCTTTTAAAAACTATATATTTTATAATATTATATTATATTATATGTATGTCGGCAGAAAAAATCCTTTTAACTCAGATTTTTAGCACTTCTACATGAATATTTGTTACTCGATTCTATTTCGTCGGTAAGTAATTTAAACTAGTATATTAAAGTCAAATTATTTAGGGTTCATTTGATATAACTTTTACTTTTACTTTTTTAAAAAAGCTTTTTAAAGAAGCTACTTTAGTTAATGCTTGAAAATTAATTTCGAAAAGGGTTTTCTCTTCTAACTAAAAACATATTTCATAAAATTAGTGAAACGGACACACACACAATTAACCTTGTCACTAATTTGAGACATCGATCCTCAAGTTGTCCACTCAAAATCAAATTCTGAAAGTAGAAACACCGATGTTCCACTTGTCACAATCTTAAACGTGAAACGTATCTCGACCTATTTATTTATCTTATAATAATAATAATATTAATAATAATAATAATAATAAACATCTAGTGATGATTAATTTACCTACACTCACTTTACACGAAGCTTCGCCAAATTGTTCATTATTAGACATTTTTTTAATAAATAAGGTTAAAATTTTATTCATTATATTATATGTTTCTTTGATAAATGGTAAAAAAAAATCTCAAAATAGTAATAACTAAAGATAGGTCTAATTAGTCAGATAGTATTAGCATCTAAATAGTTTTATCAGACATGTATAGAGGTGGAAAATGGATTGAACCAATCATGGGTTTGGCACGGTCGATGGGCTGCTCGTGCTCATTTTGAGATGAGCTATATGGTCAGAGTTGAACGCCCTTTTTTACATGAACCGACGTTTTGGGCTGGCGGACTGCCTCTTTTTGAGCTCGTTTATGCCTCCAATGCTCATTTTGGACTTGTTTTATTAATTTCTTAAAAAACGTAATAATTCATGGGTCTCGTGGATTGAGTCTGAGCCTAGTTTATAGATATAAATCGAGTTCGTGTGTCCAAGTCATATAATTTAAACTATTTAGAGTTGATTAAATACCTAATGATTACTATTAGAGTTACTTATTACCATTATTGAAAACAATATGTTACATGAATAAAGTTATATGTACAATATTTGTTGACAACTTTGTTAACAATTTATGTATAGTCAAGATCCGTATTATTGATTTAAAAAACAGTTTTTAAAAAGGGTTTTACTACATGTACATCAGGGTTTACACCCTGAAGTACATAATGCTCAAGTACCATTTCATCATTGGTTGGTGGAAAAACTTAGGCATTATGTACACTATGGTGTAAATCTTGATATATATATGTAGAATAATTATTGTAAAATGGATTATATAAATTCCTGTGAATTAACATTTGTCAATCATGATTGCACATATAGCATGATTCATGTCACATACGTTGATAAGGATGTGTCGAAATAGAAGCCATGCAAATAGAGAAGGTCAAGTACTTACTTTGAGTTACTCAATGAAAGATGGGTTTTGCTATTTGTACTTCAGGGTTGACACATCGGTATACACTCCTCTCACAATAGAGGGGGCTCACGACTAATTAAAAAAAATCATGGATCCCATATCGTGATATGACTGTACACCGAGCAAAACCCATGAAAGATATTCACCATTCTTTTTCTTTACTAGACAAAACATACTTTGTCTGCCTGGTAAGCTAAAAGTAAGGAAGCACCTTTATTACAACGTTCTTGTATTTTACTCATTTCAATCTTTCTCTCTCTTTCGCGATTGACATGATTAGGGTTCTAGAGAAAAACACACACCGTTTAATGGTTCAAATTATGAATTTTGGGGATGAAATGATAAATATAAAAGGGATATATGAAGGACTGCTTAACCCCTATTTGGTTTTGATAAAAATTAAGTTTTATAAAAGTTAATGAAATGTGTGTTGAGTTGATAAAATTTATGGATCACATTAAGCCCCCTTTTGATGCCCATTAAAATAGTATTTTGGGGGAAAAAAATTTAGAATAGTGATTTTTTAGAGAATATGTTATTAAAAAGTAGGAAAAAATTCTGGATTTACGTGCAAAATATTTATTTTGAGAATGTGCGGTTGAAAATAAGTTTTATTTAAAAAAAAATAGTTTTTGGGAAATAGTGGACAAACAACGGCTAAATGTGTGATTGACAATAAATTTGAAAACAAAAATGAGTTTTAAGAAATTGAGGATCAAACATGAGCTTAGTTGTATGAACAAGTGCATAAAATAATTGAGATATATAGGTATAAGGAAGAAAAACCTGATTCTCGAGCAATTTATTGTTTTGTGAGGCTTGATAGGAGATTATTTATTGGGGTTTTGATGTGTGAGAGAAACTGTATGAGTGTACAACCCACATATTGGAATATTTATCTTGTGGCATGTGCTTTTCTTTGATTTTAGAGTTTCTTATGTAAATTATTGTGTTCTTATGCTCTATTTTATTTTCCATTCTTTATATTTTTCCGAAGGAGGATTTTGCCGGATAATTATGAAATTACATTCTCAACACATATGGTAGATAAGATGAGTTAAAAGAGGTTATTCTCTAGACACACAACACACATTATTAATTTCATAGTATGATCACTCAGTTTTTTTGTCGCATCGTACTATAACTATTTGATTGATTCGAGCGTTGAAAGTGAGCTCCACCATCGCTTTAGAGGCGTGTTGCTTTGCAGGTCTCTTCATGAACCCAAGTCAGAAAGCAACAATATTCATTTCATACTATAATCACTCAGTTGTATTTATCACATCATATTATAACAACTTGATTGTCTCGAGCATTGAAAGTGAGCTCCACCATCGTTTTAGAGACATTTTGCTTTGCATGTCTCTTCGTGAGTCAGAAAGCAACAATATTTGGAAAGATTATGTCGATTTGAAGTATTAACATATTTCAACAATAAGAATAAACAAGATTATGTTATATGTCACTTCAAAAATTATGGACAATAGTGCAACTTTTGTCACCAATTAATGTCAATACATATATGGTGAGACATCACATTCACAATTTTAATAGGATAAGCTTGTGATTTTAATCAACTTACATCACTTATTCCATTCTCCTTATATATATTTTTTAAATAAGATGTAAAATAATTAAACCTTGATAACTAATTAGAACAAACTATATACATACTATATGTTACATTAACCTTTCAATAATTAATGATCATGTTCGTCGACGTAATTCATATTCCCTAAGAGACATTTTTAACAACATTTCAACGTTTTAAACATCGTCCAGAAAAAAATAGGGAGTTACAGCTATTTTAACAAGTTCTAATATAACTAGATTGAGATTTACATCGATATTTTAATTTTTAAGTTCAATTGAGTCGTCCAATCCAATTTTTATAACACGATATTATATTCTACATAAATTGTGCTTGAGTGACAAAGGAATTACACTTTTGGTCATATACATGTATTTTTGTCATTGAAATGGCCCTTTCGTATAAACAATACCATGAGAAACATGGTGGCCAAATTATTCAAATTATTGATCTTATTCATGATGTCAAATCTTTTTGTAGTATCAATATGTAAAGTTGAGTATTTTTTTTTTCACAAGTTCTTGCATAGTTTTGTATCAAATGTTTGACAAATAAGCAAGTGAAAATAATTCATTAATATATACACTTCAATGTGATGATGCTCATTAATCCATTAAACTCTACACTAATGACTCAAATGTTTTATATATTTTATATCTATATTTTTTCAACGTGGGATATTCATTATTAATATATCTCATAAGCTGATAACTCGTTCAAACATACCAACTTTCAAATTTGTGCGCTCGTTGAAATATTGATTGGATTAAATTGTTTGTTTTGAACTTAATCGGTTCTATTGTACGTGATTCGATGTGTGATATTTAGCTCAAACACAATTTAATTAACGATAGTTATTCCTTCATTCATTCTTAAAAAAATGTTTGTGGAGCATTTAGCATTGGATTGAACATCTACATCCTTTGATTTTGTCCTTTCAACCATAGCTTTGATTTCGTCAAAACTTTTCAGAGCCGCAAATTTTGAAGGAAGAAAGAATTTTCTCTGTAAAAGGCCACTAGGCCCAATGACCCTGGTCCCTATGTATATGAGACCTTCTGACCCTGTCTTTCAAAGGTTAAAAGTAGACTAGACCCATCCCATCCCCCCCCCCCCCCCCCCCCCCCCCCCCCCCCCCCCCCCCCCCCCCCCCCCCCCCCCCNTTGGATTGAACATCTACATCCTTTGATTTTGTCCTTTCAACCATAGCTTTGATTTCGTCAAAACTTTTCAGAGCCGCAAATTTTGAAGGAAGAAAGAATTTTCTCTGTAAAAGGCCACTAGGACCAATGACCCTGGTCCCTATGTATATGAGACCTTCTGACCCTGTCTTTCAAAGGTTAAAAGTAGACTAGACCCATCCCACCCCACCCCACCCCACCCCACTCCCCCACCTCCACCTCCACCTCACAAACAGAGGGCTCATACCTTAAGCCTTAAGGTGTGTAGTCACCTGAAAATGCCAACAATATATAGATGTGTATTTTTAAGGGCAAAAAAATTCTATTTTTAATGTTGTAGTAATAATAAGAATAAGATTCTACTTGCGGGCAATTGATTATAATGACGGGATTCAATCATAAGTTGTGTAAAAATAATTATTTATATTGCTACAGGACTGATCTCACATCCATAATAGGTAGGAGATCAATTAGTAATGTGAGTAAAAGGTGAATGAAGTTCATACTGCATTAAGCGATGCAATTTGTTATCAAACATATTAGCCAACTCACTCTCCTTACATGTTAGTCTTTAGTTCAAGACTCCTAAACGGATCAAATCCCGACCCAAGCCCAAGTTAATGCTCGAGAGGGTAGGGAGTCTTTGATGACAAGCTACTTGGGGCATTGAGAAAGAAATCTCGAAAAAAAAAAAATCAAATTACTATATAAATTAAATAATAAAAGATGTGGTTATAATATCTTCTACTTATGCCCCTGTTTGTTGTAAATTAAAATCAGATTTTTAGTAAATTTTGATAAAAATTGATGAATGTGTGATTGAAAATTTGCAGACCTCATCAAATTCTTGATTAAATTTAATTGTTGACTTTGACTTAAAATTAAAATTAAATTTTAATCAGAAACAAACAGGGACTATATTTAACAACTCGAAATATAAAAAACGAAAAATAAAACTAAAGAAGTTAAAAGTAATTCAGTATATTTCGAGATAATAAATTAATTACTTGCTAATACAAGCAACCTTTATTGGAAACATTTACCTTTATTTAATTGTGTTCACACACGTGAATCCTTAAAACAATGTGTTTCCATTCGGATCTGTACGATAATAACAATTAATTAATTAAATGTGCTACTAGGAATTCAACAACAAATCCTATTGGGTTTGCATCGAGCTTAGTGATTAATTAATTACAATTATTTATTACAAATCACGTGATTTATCCTTAACCTTGGCTGCAAGCAACATGGAGAAGTATAAAAAAACTATGCATTTTATTATTAAACAAAAATTAACTCATGGAAGGTCAAACCGTCCAAATTTCAGTGATATTTGTAAATTAACGGTGGTGATTATTCAAAATAGTTATGGGATTATGCACCGTATTATTTTTATTAACAATTAATTTTTTTTATGGGAATTGAAATGCTTATTAATTCAAATATGTCAACTCATAAATTAAAGTGCCAGGACGAGACTTTCTTGCAAAAAAATTCTTCTTAATTAGTATATTATTTAGGCCTGTTCGACCATCATTTAAAATGAGTTTTTTGGGGGAAAAAATGGATTCTGATTTTTTTGGAAAATGTGTTGTTAAAATGTAGGAAAATTTGTTGAGTTTACGGATATTTTATTATGAGAATGTGTGGTTAAAAATGAGTTTGAGAAAAATGAATTTTAATTTAATGAGTGTCAAACGGGAGCGTAATTGGGTGTCAACAACATATACATTTAACGAAATTAAGATATTTTGCACTTAAACTCAAATTTTTTTTCCTACATTTTTTCCACACATTCTCTTTTTTGAACTCTTTTTTGCACATATTTTATCCACACAGGGGCGTAATTGGGCCATTATTTGAAAACTCTTTTTTGCACATACTTATTTTTAACTACATTTACAAATTAAAATATTTTACACTTAAACTCAAATTTTTTTCCTGCATTTTTATCCACACATTCTCTTTAAAACCACTATTTAAAACATTATTATTTTTTTTGAAAATAATGGTTTTCAAATAAGCTTTGGAGTTTGTTTGAGCTCTATTTTCTGAAAAATAAATTTTGGAATAATGATTTTTTGGAGATTATATAGTTAAAAAATAGGTAAAAAAATAAATTTATGTGTAAAGTTATTTTATTAAGAGAATGTGTGATTGAAAATAAGTCTGAAAAAAAAAATATTTTAAAGAATGGAGCTCAAACAAAGCTTAGTAAATTTTTATACACATTTTTTTTGGAACAATACACATCTAAGATAGTTAGATGATAAAATTTAAAAATAAAGAAACATATTTTAAAGTTTCAAAATTACAATCGTAATTTTTGTATTAATTAAATAAATAAATAAATATATTAATTTTAAGAGTACTATATAGCTTATAGTAACAATTATTTACTAGTCATAATCACAAAACGTCATAGTTATAAATCACAAATTTCATATATCGGAATCTATTTACCTTTCACAAATTATCAATTTCATTAGTTAGCATTATTCATCGATCACAAATCACAGATTTTATAGTTCATAATTTAGTTATTGATTACAGTTTATTAAATTAATAGCCACGTATATCATAAATTTTTATTCACAACTTATATGAAGATCACAAATTATCAAATTAATTGATCGAAGTTATTTCTCGATTACAAGTTATCAAATTAATTAATTAAAAATTAACACATTGTAAGTTATGATTACAAATTTAGTCGAAATATTTCATTTTTTAGGTCACATATTAGTTTTTGGTCATAAGTTATTTATTTTATCGATCACATATTATTTATTGGTTATAAACTAACTAATTTATTAGTCACAATCATCCAAAATCCCACTCTACTCCACCACTGACACCAACTGAACGCTATGCCACCTCATCACCATAGCAAGCACCACCACATCCTATACTACCAACATTTGTGATCACCACAACCGTAGCTAGCACCGTCGACACTTCACCACAATGATCTTCACCACAACCGCATGTACAATTATTTCCACCGCCACCTCACCATCACTACCATTTGCAAAACACCAACAATCACCAATAAAAACCACTCCAAAACTCCGATTAAGCAGCAGATCGAATTAGAAACCACCCATGAAGAATCACGCCCAAACCACTCACAACAAATCTACTAGATAACCATCAACAAACTCCAACAGTGCCACGCGTGACACTAGGCGCAGTAATGCTCAGAGCATCGCAGTGGCGCCCTGCGCGGCATTGCTGTGATGCTGGAGAATGTGAGTGCTTCTACTACTCTGTGCATGTGCTGTGTTGCTGGAGAAGGTGAGCGCTACTATTGTGTGTGTTTAAGAAGGCGAGGGTTTGGAATTGGATGTGTATGATTTTTATAGAGAGAAGAGCTAAGTCTTAAACTTGAATTTTGAAGTTGAAAGTTGAAATCCATGTTTGGATATAATTTCCACTTTTTTTTATTTAAATTATATCTCGTCTCGACTAGTTTATTGCAATGAGAATGGATGTCCTAAACTATAACCGTGTTGAGTTATAATTTATATGTATTTAACCTTGATAATTTCATCATTGATTTACAATTGTTAACCCTAAATAAAAGACAAAATTCATCCTTGACTTTCTGAAAAAATAAATATTTGGATGATGTTAACTTTTTGATGTCAATGCATGTATCAATCTTTTCAAACTATTCATATTTTTGCAACGTCAATAACAAAGAAAAGAAACGGAAAAATTGCAGCTAATGTCCCAAAACATTTTACTTAGTTGCGTACTCTATTCAAACATTTCATTTTTGCTTCTACAATTTCAAACCTTTCATTTTTATTTTTATTTTTGTAGCTGAAGAACAAATGGACGGGATTCCGTCCGTTTGATCATTAGTTGATCAGAATTTAAAAATTGACATATTTTGGCCAATTAAGATACTTGAAATTGTTGAACCAGAATTGTTGCAGACTGTACCCAATAATCGACAGGGCCGACACTACGTAGTAGTGAAATCGACTACCAACCGAGAAAACAAGTGGACTTGCAGTGGTGGTGGCGAGTGTCGGGGAGGATAAATGGATTTGATTGGTTGTAGTAGGGTGGATGGGTGGTTGCGGGGTTGTTGAGGAAGAAGACGAATAGTAAATTTCTTAATTATTTTATGAGAGAAATATAAAATTATAATTTTACCCTTCTTCTAATTGATCAAAATGAGTTAAATTTTTAATTTTTTTTTAATCAACTAATAATCAAATGGATGAAATTTAGCCAATTGTCCTCCAACTACAATCGAAATGAAAAGTTTGGGACCATGTATAAAAATGTAAGGTTTGAGTATAATTTGCAATTAAATAAAGATTTGGAATCCCAACTGTAATTTTTCCAAAAGAATATGTCACCATATGGCGTGGCTCCCAGGCACATAAATACACACTTATGTATATATGTATTAATGAGGTAAGGGTTAGATGTACATGATTAAAGTTAAAAATGTCTACGTTTCAACGATATCCATTTTTAAGCAACAAACTACCGTTGCTTAAAAAAGGTTTTAAGGCCTCCGCCTAAACCCCGGTTGAGGAGGGGGTGTTAAGAATACCGATACCATCTTGAGCTTTGCTACTTGTACAGAAGTAGAAGCCACATAATTTCACCAGAACACACACACGTGGGTCCCGTAGATTTTTTTTTTAATACACGGTGGAGTCCACTCGTTGTGAGTTTTCTGGTGAAATTCTGTGAGAATATTTCTGTACATGGGGGAAAATGTACCATCTTTTATAAATTGTAAGGACAGTCCGACATGACCTTCAAAATTTACACAGAAAGAATTGAGAGAATTAAAAACAATTAGCCGCTATTCAACCACCCTTCATTTCCCTTGTAACTCTTGTTATCTCTATTGGCGTAGTTAACTCGATAGTTTTCAAGGTTTCACTATCTTCATCCAAATAAAAAATTAAAACATATAACATTTTTAAAATATTCTCAATTTATAAAGAGTATATTTAAATTTAAAAATTAAAATTCTTGACCGTATTAATTATTGTATGTGAGCTTGCAATGAAGATGAAGTACGTACACTGAACATAACGAATAAATAGAGACAGATGGGAAAATTAAATATTTATATCATATAAAAATGAGAAATTAACGAGTAATGTATTAAAATATGAAATGCAAGAGAAGACAAGCAATTGAGTAAAGATGTTGGGTGCTCGTTATCTCATCTCATCTCACAGCTGTGTTGATACACTTGATAGGGTCATAATTGTTTTTCTATTTTTTATTGTTTCTTTTATCGTTAAATAAACGAAAAGTCTACTATATCGATCGACAGATGTACAGAGTCAAGAAGCTACGACGAGTCAGATTGAAATCGACAATGCAATTTATACGCTTAAACACATACGTCTTTTCGAGTTTAACATGACTATCACACTAACATGCTCTATATTTTTTTCGAGAAGCTTTTCTCGTGTGGCATGGTTGATATATTGAATTAGATTAGACAAAATTTTAAAAAAAAATCATAATATTTTTATTAGACATAGTATCATCGTATAATATGTATATTAAATTCAATCGTAACGTATATAAATTTTAGATTTCAAAGATAGGACAATAAAATACCATAAAAATAGAACT
>CAIGRR010011121.1:0-19404 GCA_903798365.1 Fraxinus sp. 1973-6204
GTATATTGTTTTTAAGTAAAAGGCAGTGTGAAATAATTTTGAGTTTCAAAATAGGAATTTAAAAAGAAAAAAAAAATTCAAAATATATAAATTTCATCAGTGGTCACTAACCTTTCAGCGAAATCTTAATTGGGTCACTAAACTTTAATTTAGTTTTATTGGGTCACTAAAATTCAATTTACTTTCAATTGAATAATTCAACTTCAAGTTAATATCAATTTTCACTATTTTATAACTTATCATCTTCCAAATTCATGATAATTGCTTAATTGATAATTATGTAATCATTTTGTAACATGCCAACTAAGTACTACTATACGTTATAAAAATATTAAGGTGAAAAAAATACATATTTTAATAAAACATTGTTACAATCCAAGTTTACCACTTTTACTTCTAAGGAGTCATATAGCAATTATGCGGAACATTATAATATGATTGTGAACTAAGAAATTATCATGAACACAAAATTATCTTCCCCATATATCTCAACTCATTCGTGTACGTTCCCTACTTCAACTATGCCAATGATGGACCCATTGTGTCTCAATCAACCACTACAAGAATTTTATGTTTTCCCTACAAAACATTTTCTTAGGAAAAGGTAATTATTTGTAGGAAAAGACTTGCAGACAAAATAGTTTTGTAGTCAAATTTGGGGGGCAAATATTGTGGGGATAGGTAAAAGACTACAAGATTTTAAAATTTGTGGGCTAAAGGCTTTCCATACGAACACTTTGGAGACGAATACAGTACGTAGCGTGAGTTTTCTCCCAACAAAATCATTCGTCTACTAAAGTTACTTTTGACCCACAAAGCGATTTTACTTTTCCCTACAAATTAGGTTGCGGGCTAAATCGTGTTTTTCCTTAAAAATAAAATTTTGTGTGGAAATAATATTTGTACTTTTCCTTACTAATTATGTTGTGCTTTTCTCTACAAATAATTTTTCGTGGAGAAAGCATATTTGTAAGTTATTATTTGTCTCAACAATGAAAGAATTCGTAGGGAGAAGTTAAATTATTTTTATATATTTTTATTTGATATTTATAACGTATTAATTTTTTTCTAACCTTATTCAAAATAATATAAAGATGCAAAAAGATAATAAAATAATGAAGACATTTAGTGTCAATCAATTTACCATTGAATCCAAAATATTGCACCAAAACACAAATAAAAATCATTTACTAAGTATGATTATATCTAAACTTAAAAAAGAGTATAATAAATATGTAATGTATCTATTGTTATACATCTAAAAAAAACATAACTTTTCGTCCTCGTGAATTAGATATTTATCTGATCCTCACCAAAGTTGTGCTCCTCATCAAAGTTGTAGTCTATGTCATCAATAACATCATCTTCCTCATTAGCATTATTTTTTATTGACGTCCGGGGCTTCGGATCTAAAAAGGACATCATGATATTAAGTCCAACCTCAAGATCATCTATAATTATCTCCTCGAAAGGAGTATCTTCGGGAAGTTACTGCTCGTTTTCCCTCTCTACAAAATATTCATATTCTTTAATAAGCATTTCATCCTACAAATGCAACCCACAAGAGATATAAAATAGGTTATAGAGGGTGTTTGGTGGGGATTAAAATTAGATTTTTAGTAGATTGGGATAAAAGTTTTTGAAATGTATAGTTGAAAAGCTGTGGGACCCATGAAAAATATGATTAATATTGATTATTTGACTTTGACTTAAATTAAACTCTGATTTTAATCTGTACCAAACAGGGTCATAAAATTTAAATCAACAAGAGATATAACACAATCGTACACGACATATAAACAGCCCACAAAACATTTTGACCATTGCATTGTCTGTTTCCAAAAAGAAAGTGGAAGATATACAATGTTCAAAGACCAAGTATTAGCTTATGGTTTGTAGCTACAACAACAATATATATATCTTTAGCGCTTCAAAAAATGCCTGATAACCACACATTCCTTGACAAGTGTCTTCTGTATGCTAGGGTATTTTAAAGAATTTTATCAAGGAACTTAGCAGAATCTGTAATGATTTCTCATGTGTTGAGCAAGAGTCTGCCTTGAGAGAATTACAATCAAACTTAAAATTTTTTCTTATTTTTTAACCACACATTTTTCATCAATAATCAATGCACTATTCATAAATGTATTTTTTTTTTTTTTTTGACAAAAATGGGACTCAAACACGCCCTTAATAAAGTTTGTGCAAGGAAGGTAGACAGAGAAAGTAATGGGCGGTTAATGGAGGATAAGAATTTGAGAATATTTGATTTTCTCTCTCATTAATTTAAGATAATCATTCATGATTTCTATTGTCATTCAAGAGAAGGAAAATGAATAATACCAAGTAGTAACAATCATTATTAAATCCGATAAAAGATTGAGATATACCACTATATTTGAATGATCTTATGAATGTTCTTTTGATTTAATTCATTTTCATTTATTTGTAATTGTATCATTCATAGAGAAGTAGTAGAGTAATATGTGAATATATTTTTAATTTTATTCAGGAGAGATTATTAAATAAAATAATATCATTGATGTACAAGTCTGAATGGTTATTATCGAAAAGTGAAATTAATATTAAAATGAAAGGATAAAGGAGGATCGGAGGTCCTAGCACTTACCATTAGTAGAATATCATAACTACTTCCTATTAGTTGGTTAATTAGATTTGATATAGGATTACTTAGTAAAATTACCTTACTTAGTTCCTGTTTGGTACATGTTAGAATTTTCATTTTCATTCTTTTACTCATTTTCAACTACACATTTTTCAATAAAATAATATTTTCCATCACATCAATAACTTTTACTTCTTTTTCAATCACACACTTTCCATCAATCTATTATTTCAGAATACATTCTTCCAAAATAATATGCTTCAAACGCACCCTTAGCTTCTTTTGAGTTATTATCGTAGTCTCGTACTGGGGATTGACATGAAACGTGAGACGAATTCTAAGAAGGATATGCAACATAGCATAGCGATTTTTATTTATTTTTATCACATTCACAATGGACTTACTCCCTTTATCAAAATATTTGGTGAGATTGAATGTACAAAGGATTGAAAATAATTTTGGAATAATGAAAATTTATTTTTGGGGTCAATTTTTAGAGGGGATAAATGTGACTCTTTACAAATGGATGAAGTATTTTTTTGCAAGACATAGTTCATAATAAGGGGAAAATGGCTAACATAGTACTTTTAGATATCAAATTTTTTTCCTTTTGTTTATTTGCTAGTTACAGTATTTTTGTGTATATATATTTTTCTTGAGTAGTAAAATAAAGGTTATAAAAACAGTGGATGAAATTTGCCCTCACATGTTAGTACTTGGTTTTGTTTTTTCTGTTTGGATTCATCTCCAGAAATTAAAGCGTGACGAGTTTTTACGATAACCATGTAATAATTTAACCAAAATGTATATACTTTTCCGTATTGGACTGATCGTGAAACTCCGAAAAGGTTAAGAACCAATTTGCTTATTTTCATATGTTATAGATAAATTTACTACTCGATCAATAGATTTAGGACAGTTAAGCAAAGGCTAATGATTCTATAAATTCAAAAATGCAGATAAGCCACACGTGTTCTCGACCCAAAAGTTCACCTAAAGTGGACCCATTTCTACCTTGAGCTTGAACCGACCGTTACATCTTCATCACTTTAGTACACAAAAGATTTTTGTTCATGAATTTATATGTTAGAATTGAATCGTGACCTGAATTCTTATTGCAGATTTGATTGAAAAAATTGTTGGAGGAGTATTGAGAGTTGGTAGTAAATTTGAAGATATCTTGAAGGAATCTAATTCACCTTTGACTCCTATTTCATCTCAAATTCTCCATTATTGATTTTACACATTATATTGGGACTTCACATTATATTAAACTCTTTATGTATTAATTCTCATTACATATTAGGGATTCTTTGGTTACAAATATGTGGTGTACAACATATATTGAAATTGACGAATTATCCAACTTATTAGTTTGGTCCAGGAAGATCCCTTGTGCTCTCATTTGCTATTAATTATAGTGAATTCTTCGCATCTATTCATAATTTTCCCAAATCTGGGTTTCCCCGTAAATCCTATTTTCTTTGTAATCCATTATTTTCATATGGTTCATATTATTCTCGTCTTTATTATTTGGCATGGTTCTCAGCAAGTGGTATCAGAGTCAAGGTTGACGATTCTTGGGAGAGCTAGATTGATTATTAAAGCAAGGTTTGAACGAGGTTGATTGCTTCGGGAATGACAAATATAAAATTTGAAATTTCGCTTTTGGATCGCAACACCATATTTTTGTTTGGGCATCGGAGAGGAAGTAGTGTAAAAAGTTGTGATCTTGTTACTTCTAACAATTGGTATCAGAGCCAAAGTTTGTCAGTTCTTAGGAGGGCCAGATCGATTATTAAAGCGAAGTTTAAACAAGATTGATTGTTTCAAGGATGATGAATATGAAATTTGAGATTCCGCTTTCGGATAGCAACACTATATTTTGTTATGCCGGATTTTTGTTTGGACGCCGGAGGGGAAGCAACGTAAGGAGTTGTGATCTTGTTGTTCGTGGGGATAATTCGAGTAGTTTTATTTTATTTATTTATTTATTTATTATTTTTATTTATTTTTTTTTAACTCGGATGGACCTAGTTGTGAATTCGATGATTTTGTTGTTTGTAGTGATTTGAGAAAATTTGGAACCCAAGGTAATTCTGGTAGTAAACATTGCTTGTATTCAGTTCACAATTGCTGAGTATGCCCTAAGAGGTATGGTAGAAAATGTGCAGTAATTTGATGGAGTGTTTTGTTTGGAGAATTTTGTTGGAATTGAGAAGTTAAGTTTTATTCCTTGTAATGGATTCGTGTCAAGGTGAAATTTGATAGAATTTGGTTGTGACCCAAATTCTTTTTGAGTATTGATTGAAAATACTATTATTTCACCTTATATTAAACTCTTTATATATTCATTCTTCTTTTATGTTGGAGATTCTTTGATTGTAAATATGTGGTGTACAACACATATTGGAATTGACCAATTGTCTAACTTATTAGTTTGGCCCACGGATGTACTTTGTACTCCTTTACTATTTATTATAGTGAATTCTTTACCTCCATCCGTGATTTTCCAGGATTTATGTTTCCACATATATTTTGTTTTCTTTGTGATTCATTATTTCTATATCGCTCATATTATTCTCGTCTTTATTATTTGACCCAACTCTTGACAAGTGATACTAGAGCGATTATTTATATTGTTTGTTTCTCAGCAGCTCTTGTGAGATAAAATACATACAATATTGTGCTGTAAATACATACAAAGAATAATGCTGCTTGAACCATTTTATGCTTAACGACAGACCATTTTTTGACTGACTGACTTGACAGTTTCTAATTGGCAGTTTATTGATTAACCTTTTTCTTAATTGCAAATGAAAATTTGCTAAGTGTATATGTCACGAAACTTGTCATTTGAGCCTGTTTTTCTAGCAAATTGACATACGAAAACTTAGAGTGAGAGAGCGGAGAATGGCATTTATGGAAAACTCCGCAGTGGTATGGATAGCAACTTCGAATTCCTCTTATTCTGTGTTTCAATAATCTCTTCAGTGCCTAAACAGACTCATTTTATAAATATATATATTATATTTTATCTCTCTATACATACATATTTATACGTATATACATTTTCATGGCTGCAGATAAAGAGAGCACTAAAGTGAGAGCAGTGTAAGAAAAAAAGTAAAAGAGCAAGCCTTCATTAGCCTTTTACAAGTGATAAAGGAAGCATTTGCATGCGTGTTATATAAAAGAGTCATCTTCATCATCATTTCTCTGCTTGCCACAGACACCATATACACATACTTACTGTGTATTATTATTATTATTATTATTATTTCTGTAATCTTGTATACACTTTTGATACTCCCAAAAAAGTTGGAAAAACCCATCTGTTTATCCCACTTTCTATCTTTTCTCTTCATGATTAAAGCCTACTTTCTTTGTTTCATAGATTCAACTCTTTGAATCTTTGTTATTTATTGGTCAGTTCAAGGATCTTTGTAGAATAATTCCTTTTATTTGCTTGATGTGTCATTTTCTCTGAATTTGTTTCATCTTTTTGAGATATTGATTTCGAGTGAGTTTTTCAATGTATATTCCCTTTTAATTCTCATTATGTTACTTATTGCTGCTTTTGTTTCTTCCTAGGCGTTTTAATTCTCTTTCTTCACACTTATTTATATCAGTTTCAATACACACATGTATATGCATGTATGTATATATTTGTGATGTGTCTTATTATCTTGGATTTATTCATTTTCCTGCAACAAGATTTTGGTTTGGGCTAGTAGACAAGAAGAAAGAATGATTTTGTCTTGTGGGTATATCTAATATTTGATTGCACTTCTCCCTTATATGCATATATTTTATAGAGTACTTGTATACAAGTTTTATATTTGTACATGTGGGGTTTTTGTTTCAAGAATCTGGGTTTCTTCCTTTCCAAAATCTATATTCTGGGTTCCAGCAGAATCACAAAAAGTTCATCACTTATTGTAAATTTATTAGGAGTAATTTTTATTTTATTATTATTTTTTATTTCTTGCTTCAATTTGAAGCCCAGAAGAGGGCTTGAGTTCTTGCCCATATAGATGTCTTTCAGATTAAGAGCCTTAATTTATGGGTACCCAAAAAGATAGGTTATATTTGACAAAATTGCTTTAACTATTTGTACTCTCTTTTTTTTTTCTGGGTTTGAATGATATGTTATCCTTTTGCTTTTGCATGTGAAATCCGTTCATGCATTATTTACACTTTTCTATAGTTGTATACATTTTTCAATTTGGGATATTTTACTGACTTCTGCTATGTTCTCCAATTCTCGAATTTTAGCACAAGATAAATGTTTCAACAGCGGTGAACAAGGACTAGAAGGGAAAGTGCATATTTCTTGTGCTTTTATATAAATTTAAGGAAGCAGATTCTATCAGACATGCCTATGAGACCGATGAAAGAGAGCTCTGAACAGCAGATTGTGATTAAACCCCAGCTGCAGAAAACCATGAACTCAGTTCAAAAGAGTCCCAAGAGTACTAAGAATGATAAAGGTCCTCCGAGCCAAGAGACTCGAAACCAGTCCTCACCTCCATCAAGAAGTAGAGGAAGGAGAAAGGGGAGAGGTGGCCGAAAATTGGATCAAGCTGACGTCTTTATGCGACCAAGTTCCAGGCCTAGCACCGCGACAGATAGTCGGGTTACTGCAGGGCCGACTGGAGCTATTGTATCGGCTATACCTAACGGGTCTGTTGGGAATGGAGGCAGCTTATGCCAAGTGGAAATGGGTTTTCCTTCTTCAAACAAGTCTTTGAGTTTTGCACCTAGGCCAGGGTATGGGCAGCTTGGGACAAAATGCATTGTAAAGGCTAACCATTTCTTTGCAGAGTTACCAGACAGAGATTTGATCCAGTATGATGTAAGTTCCGTTTCTCGATAGGTCCAATTCAACATATATGGAGGGTACATTGAAGAAAAAATAATAAATGTGTTCATGTTATGTGACACAAACTTCTGGGTCCCTTATCAGTATGTTTATGGTGTTGTCTTCCTCTTATATATGCTGTTTCTTTGCAGGTGTCATTGAGTAGGCTTTTCCGTTTTTGCTTTGCCTTCTGCAGCATTAATTAGTCTTTATAGTTGGTCATTAATAATGTTCTTCCATATTTCTTGTATTACCATCTAGGCTCTGTTGCTTACAGGTTACTATAATCCCTGAAGTGGTATCAATAACTGTAAACAGAGCAATTATTGCAGAACTGGTGAAACTGTACAAAGAATCTGAGTTAGGGATGAGATTACCAGCTTATGATGGTAGAAAGAGTCTGTATACTGCTGGTGAGCTTCCATTTGCTAGGAAGGAATTCACCATTAAACTTACATATGGAGAGGATGGAATCAATGGTCCCAAGTAAGAATTTTTATGGGTTTACGTGCCAAATCTGGCTGTTAAGATATTCTCTTTCCAGATACTGAAATTATTACTACCGCAATACTTGCTGGAAAATGCCGTCTAAAATTATATCCAAGTGTTTTGGAGAAATTAATTTTTTGATTTGCCTTGGTTCGGTTTACATTTGTGAAAGCTGGCTTAGTATACATTGTACACGTGCAGGAGAGAGACGGAATACAAAGTTATTATCAAGTTTGTTGCAAGAGCAAACTTACATCATCTGAGCCAATTTCTTTCTGGTAAGCGTGCTGATGGTCCACAGGATGCACTCCAAATTCTTGACGTTGTGTTGAGAGAGCTCTCAATGAAAAGGTATTAAACAGTGCTTGAAGTGTCTGCAAAATAGTAATAGCAATGTATGACTTCTTCTGAATCATTGACTCGCCTGTTTCACATTCTCGTTTTAAAGGTACTGCCCTGTTGGAAGGTCATTCTTTTCGTCTGACATCAGGAGACCACGTCCGCTTGGAAATGGCTTAGAAGCTTGGTGTGGATTCTACCAGAGCATAAGGCCTACTCAAATGGGCCTGTCACTTAATATTGGTAATTAAGCATCAAATTTGATTTTTAGTTCAAAATTCATCGACTTCGTCATGAACCTTACATTACATTCTATAATTCCTGCATTACAGATATGACTTCGGCTGCATTTATTGAGGCTCTACCGGTGATAGAATTTGTTGCCCAGCTGCTAGGGAAAGATGTGTTATCAAGGATGTTATCTGATGCTGACCGCATTAAGGTACTTGTTGTCATTTGATGCGAGATACAATAGAATGATTTAATGTTCATCTTTTCAATGTGTGGTTCTCCCTAAAATTCATTTCAGGTTAAAAAGGCCCTTAGAGGAGTGAAAGTTGAAGTGACTCACAGAGAAAATGTACGAAGAAAATATCGAGTTTCAGGCATTACCACTCAACCCACTCGAGAGCTAGTGTAAGATTGTTGTTCATTGCATAATGTGTTTCATTAATGATATGGGTTGAAATACTTTATCATATATTCTAGGGAAACTAATCCAATTAAACTCGCTAAAAAAGTCAAGTAGTAAGTGCTATTTCGGAGCTGTAATGCATTTAAAATAATGACCTCAATTCCACTTTGCCTTTTTAGTCAATCTCGGCTTACCATACTTAGTATGCTATTTTGTTTTCTCAAGAGCCATATCTTTTAGCATCAAACACTTTTGAATGTCCTATTTTCCTCGTTTCTTCCTTCAATTTGAAAATCATTCTTTAGCTGCCTTGTGTTACTCAGTTTTTCTAAACATCTGGTTGACTGATTGAATAAGCTAATGGTCCTATGTTTAGGTTTCCTGTTGATGAAAACTCAAATATGAAGTCAGTGGTTGAATATTTTCAAGAAATGCATGGCTTTAAAATTCAGTATACTCATCTGCCTTGCCTTCAAGTTGGAAACCTGAAGAAGGCTAACTATTTACCAATGGAGGTAAGACATTAGTATATGTCAGGGATTTGAGATTGTTTTTCTCTTTCTATATCTTTTTCATGGTGTAATGCAATTCTTTCCTTAGGCCTGCAAAATTGTTGGGGGGCAAAGGTATACAAAAAGGTTGAGCGATAAACAAATTACTTCTCTTCTTAAGTTTACTTGCCAGCGGCCCCGAGATCGAGAAAATGATATACTGAAGGTATCTGATGATAATAATATCTAATTTTAATTCATTTAGTCTCGTACGGACAAAGAAATATTCATTTTTTTTTTCTAAAATTTGACTCTAACAAAAAAATGTATTATTATATACTCTGTTACTAAGAACTTGAGCATGAAAAAGGATATTTGCATCTCTAATACATACCCACCATCTTTAGTAAAATAGCTGCAAGAATATGAATTACTATTTCATTCTCTTAGACTAATCAAAATAATGAAACATGGCACAACGTATTTTTTCCCTCTTTTGACTCTAAATGTCGAAATACAGGTACTATAATTTTTGAAAGTTGAGTATGAAGATTAAATTGCATAACAGTTCCTTTGTTCATCTAAGACTATAAATATGTCTCATGAGCATCAAATCTTCTGTGTAGTCTATTATAACGTCTAAATCATATGCATAATTGTTCATAACCTTTATGATATTTGAAGTTTGTAAACTAGTCCTTGAAATTAACGAAAATTGAGAGCCACCTTTAATTTTTATTTAACTGGAATGCAGACTGTTCAACACAATGCGTATGAGCAAGATTCATATGCGAAGGAGTTTGGGATCAAAATCAGCGAAAACCTAGCTTCCATGGAGGCAAGAGTTCTGCCAGCTCCTTGGGTAACATTCTTCTTACTCTATTTGTTTCTTGAAATATCGTTCATACTTATTGTTTGACCTGCATTGCATGTATGCAGTTGAAGTATCATGAGACTGGGAAAGAAAAAGATTGTTTACCTCACGTTGGGCAGTGGAATATGATGAACAAGGTTGCTTTCCTTTTATATGTCAAATTTAAAGTTTCTTTTCACTTTTCTTTTCCTATGGGAAGTGAAAATGCCAGTACCTATTCCTCAACTAGATTTTGAATCTAACATGTGATGTTAAGTGCGCAGAAAATGATCAATGGGATGACTGTTAGCCGTTGGGCATGTATCAACTTTTCATGCAGTGTCCAAGAGAGTGTTGCTCGCGGGTTTTGTAATGAGCTGGTTCAGATGTGTCAAGTATCTGGCATGGTAGAATTTCGTCCTTTATTTAATGTTTTATCTTTCTTCTGTGTGCATATGTTTGGGTATTGTGTTTGCTTATCTAATTTCCTATCGTCATTAAGGAGTTCAATCCGGAACCTGTCGTTCCAATCTACCCAGCAAGGCCTGAGCAAGTAGAGAAAGCTTTGAAGCAGGTTTATCATTCATGTATGAACAAACTAAATGGAAAAGAATTGGATCTTGTATTAGCTATTTTGCCTGACAATAACGGGTCCTTGTACGGTATGCTGTGGAAATATGAAATTGGTTTTTCTGGTTTATATAAAAGACCATTTTTGTGAAATAAAATTCTTTTACACCCAATTCTCTGGTGATAGGTGATCTGAAGCGAATATGTGAAACCGATCTTGGCTTGATATCACAATGCTGTCTAACAAAATACGTCTTCAAGATTAGTAAGCAATATTTGTCTAATGTGTCCTTGAAGATAAATGTCAAGGTACAACCGATTGTTATGATCATTCATGGCATGCCTTTTGATTTTGCAGATTTATTTGACAGTTCACTAACATAATCATCTAGAGCAATTTAGTCCTTATAAAATCTCTACTTGTTTTATGTCTAAAGTATTAGATTTTCGCTTCTGAATTTTATTACATTGAAAAGATGGGTGGCAGAAACACTGTTCTGTTGGATGCCATAAGCTATAGAATACCATTGGTTAGTGATATACCTACTATCATATTTGGGGCAGATGTGACTCACCCGGAGAATGGGGAGGACTCCAGCCCATCAGTAGCTGCTGTAAAGTCCCTCCACTGAAATTTTCTTATCTGATTATCTTTTAAGAACATGTCAAGTCAGGTTGCATAAAGTTTTTTGTTCTAAACATCAGGTTGTAGCTTCACAAGACTGGCCGGAGGTCACTAATTATGCAGGACTGGTTTGTGCTCAAGCTCATAGACAAGAACTCATACAAGATTTATACAAGACATGGCATGACCCTATCCGTGGAACTGTTAGTGGTGGTATGATCCGGTATGAATTTCCTGTTTGCTAAGCCTCACATTTTGCTTGGTTAAATTTACTTCACAATTTTCTTCTCTTTCATATGTTTTATTTGTTATGTTTTTCCTTTAATGGAAAATTCTGGTGTTACTTCTGTATTTATGGTTCATATACATTTTTTCCCTCTTTCTGCAGGGATCTTTTGGTTTCTTTCAGAAAAACAACTGGGCAAAAGCCGCAGAGGATAATATTTTACAGGTCAATACAATTGTCTTAATGGCTGTATTGGTCGAAAGCATTATTGTTCACGAACTTTCATCAAAATGAAACAAACACTACTACCTTTGTTATAAGATTCTGTTATAAATTAATCTCGGCGATTCAAGTCTAAATACGGTGATGAAAATGAGTACACATCTTTGGCCCCTGATTCCAAGTCATCTTTCCTGTCAATGAGTATATGTGAACATATCTATATATTTTCTCTCGTGCGGTTTTAACTGGATGCATGTGTGAGCATGTTTAAAGCCTGTATATATTTCATTAAAACTGAGCAGGGACGGCGTGAGCGAAGGGCAGTTTTATCAAGTGCTTTTGTTTGAGTTGGATGCAATCCGTAAGGTTAGTGATAATTTGTCTCCATCATTACTTTCTCCACTGAGTTTCTCACTGTATATAATATATGATAAAATCAAGTCTCTATATTATGTGTAACATGCATTAAAATTTATTCAGGCATGTGCCTCTCTAGAACCAAACTACCAACCACCAGTGACTTTTATTGTGGTACAAAAACGACATCACACAAGACTTTTTGCGAATAATCATAGGGACAAGAGAGGCATCGACAAGAGCGGAAACATATTACCTGGTAACTAGTAATTAATTCAAAACATATTTTTTGTTTTTGCTAGGAACTTTAGCTTCTGTTAGGTTTCCATATTTCATGACGTATCTTGTTTTATCAGGCACAGTGGTGGATTCTAAAATCTGTCATCCAACGGAATTTGACTTTTATCTTTGTAGCCATGCTGGAATTCAGGTAAAACATGTGTTATCTTTAGTGAGGTATTACTATGGAATAGAAAAATTCTGTTGCATATATAATTGGAAGGTGATCAGAGCATCATTTCCATCACAGAAGATGATTTGATTTATTTTTATTTATTTGGTTCCTAATGTATGAATGATCTGTTCCATATTGTAATTGTAGATAAATGTTATTACTATATTATAGTAAAAACAATACAAGACCTTTCGCCCTGTGAAGCTCATGCAATTCACCGTTTGGTAGACAAATTTACCGGGAATGAAAATGAATTTGTATTCTTAATTTGGCTCTTATTGCATATATAGCAAAGAACTTGTACCATAAAAATCTCGATTCCGACACTTATCTTCAAAGCTTCCACCATTACCTCTCTCTACAACCCCTCCACTCAGGCTCACTGAACCGTGAATTATTTCTTCTTTCAATTGAATCCCATCTAATATCTGACAGCTCTACCTCTCGTCCTTCTTCATCATCAGAAATCATGTTCTTTCAGTCACCCCTTTTTCTCCCACTAATTGCTTCTCTCCAAAGCCATACCTAATGTACATAGGCGGCATAAATGTGATAACATGCCGAATAGATACTTACAGGAAAAAATCCAGTATTGAAAAATGTTTATCTTCTAGTGTTGAGCCTCAGAAAAGACGTATAGACGCGATTTCTCTTTGTTATAGTTATACAAAGATCTTAGAACAACTGATATCAGTGTGTAGTGGCTTATATTAAAACGATGAACCAAGGCTATGGTGAAAAATTTCCACCTTCAAACTACTATTCTCTCGATAAATCCTATGCCTACCTTCTCTCTGCTTAAGAAGATCATTCCGATAATTGGCTTCTTCACACAGTCATGCATGTTTGGAGAAACGTTTTGTAATTGTGTGTGCGTTTTCATGTTATAGTTTCCAAACTCTTGTGAATAATTTGAAGACCACAAGTAAGTTTGACATAATGGTGGATGTGGTGAAACTAATTAAATGATTGGGTGGTGTGACCATTTATGCCAATCTCATCCTGAAATGTTCAGATCAGCAGTATGCTTTTACAAATTCTAGTGATCATTTATGCTGATCTCATCATGAAATGCTCAGATCAGCAGAATGCTTTTACAATTTAAGTCAAGATTACATTGCCTTATTCGTTTACATACAGGGAACTAGTCGCCCTGCTCATTACCATGTTCTTTGGGACGAGAACAATTTTACTGCAGACGGAATTCAGTCACTCACGTACAATCTCTGCTATACTTATGCAAGATGCACACGGTCTGTCTCTGTAGGTAAGTGTCAATTTTCCTTGTATTGCTTATCTGAATTGACTGGGCCATAACTTTCCTGCATTGCCATGGATGATATTGTTTCATAAAGTATGTTTGATCATTTTCATAGTTCAGCAATTCAGATTAGTGTTAAACACAAGGTCAGTCATATCAGTTTTGACTGAACTGTCCCATGATCTACTGTTTTTTTGTAGTTCCTCCTGCATATTATGCACATTTAGCTGCATTTCGAGCCAGATTCTACGTGGAACCTGATGCTCAGGACAATGACTGTGATACCATTAAAGGTGGGAAGATTACCCCAGCAGCTGGAGAGTCGGGGGTCCGGCCTTTGCCGGCCCTCAAAGAAAATGTAAAAAGAGTAATGTTTTATTGTTAGAAAGAGAGTATCAGAAATTGCAGTAGAGTAAAGAATAAGGCTTTCATATAGATGCAGAAATCTTTTGTGTGTATGTATGATTAGATGATACATGGTTGACTTTTGAACTTGGATCAGTGGCGTAAAGAGTAGCCAGATTAGTCTAATACTATTTCAAAGATTTTTCTTTTCGAGTAAAGATATTCATCAGATGGCTCATGATCATCCCCCAATGTGACAGACACAGTAGGAGTTCATGATCATCACCCAATGCGACAGTAAGGTCAATATCAAATTATCCAATGTAATTTCTTCCAAATTTGAGGTCGGTTAAATTGTATTTTTAACAACACATTTCATTGAACTCTAAATTTTTATTTATTTTATAATCACAAATTTTATGGGATTCAAAAACTTGCAATTTCAAAAGTTTGGTCAAACAGTGGGTAAAATAATATTCTACATATTTTTGAAGATATCATTAATGATTTGCTAGTCTTCTATACAAAACCAAACTCACCCCGAACAAGTAACAAGTAGAACTTTTGAAATCTTTAAATGAATCTCAACTTCCCAATTTGTTGTTCCGTTGAATGTTCCTCTGTAAAACCTCGCTACAATTTTGTAGCTATTACCTCTAAAATTGTATAAAGATTGTGTTGGAATTAGTAAGTATAGGCCACGAAAAAGTCACTTTCGTATCAATTCAATCAAATATTCGGACTTAATTTGATAGTCAAATTACGAAAATAAATGGATTAACTTGTTCTACTCGTCGAGTTGATCATCGTGGTATATTTGGATTTTCCAAATCAATTCCAAGTGAATGGAAAATTTACTGTCTAAAGTTGGAAGGAAAGAGAGGAAACTAGCTGGAAATTTGTCCAACTCCATCGCTCGCCTAGTGCTCGAGCAAGGAGCTTGCGACAGGCGAACGGCGGAGTCTTTGTTTCTAACGCTCGAGTGATGCAATGACGACAAGTTAGTGACTGCAAAAGCTGTGACCCTTGACAAAGGTTACTAAGTTTGGGATGCGTCATTTTAATCACAACCTTTCCTCTATAAATTAGACCCTTAAGACGTCCATTTGTTCATCCTAATAATATGCAATCATAGCATAACATTAAATTCATCTTTTCCTAGTCTAAATTCTGCATTAAAAGCTGTTTTTTTTTTTTTCCAAATTCATTTAGGGAGTACAAAAATAAAACTTCGATTAGTTGTTTTTGTATTTTGAAGTGATACTAACACAAGAAGATTGTCGTTGTATCTTGGGAGTTGATTGTCATCATCCGTAGGCACCATTGCGGGGCAAATTCGACTTAAGGGCAAAGAGTTCAACTATTGCCTCGACACTGCATACATTTATTTTTGGCTTTGCTTTGACATTCATTTTCATTTGGTATTTTTCACTCATATCCTTACCGTTACTCTATTAGATTTTTGGTAAGATTGGTAACTTGTTTTGGTTTAAAGTCATCATTCAAATCCATCATTTTTGTCAACATTCTTAAGTCAAATTTCTGTTTAAGTGATAACCTTATTCTAGTATTGTTCTCTGTTAAACTAATTTCACTCCGATTTAACTTCTTCTATTCCTTGTCGAATTTTCATTTTGGTTTATCTTTTGTTTTGTGTAAACAGAAATGAATACAGTTAACAATACCGATACATCTTCGAATGATACGTCGAATATGGGAACTTCGGAAGGAATGTTACCTAACTTGGCTCCTACCGTTGTGATTTCTCCGATTGCGGTTGCCCCTACCACAGTTCATACTAATTCCGTTCCACATGGAGAGAAAGCGGAGAAGTTTAGTATGATTTATTTCAAGAGATAACAACAGAAAATGTTGTTCTATCCCACGACCCTAAATTTGGCAAAACTCTTGAAAGAAGATGCTCCCACCGTACAAGAAGGGAAAAATAATAGAGCATCATTGATTGCATTGGATGCTTGAAAACATTCCGACTTCTTATGCAAAAACTATATTTTGAATGGGTTGGACAACACATTATATAATGTGTATAGTTCCATGAAATCTGCAAAGGAACTATGGGAATCCTTGGAAAAGAAATGCATGACTGAAAACGCCGAAACTAAGAAGTTCATTGTGGGGAAATTCTTAAACTCCGAAATTGTAGATTCTAGAACGGTCATCATTCAAGTTCAAGAATTGCGAGTTATACTCCATAACATTCCCGCCAAGAATGTCTCTAAGTGAATCATTTCAAGTGACTGCAATTATCGAGAAACTTTCACACATGTGGAAGGACTTTAAAAAACTATCTCAAGCATAAGTGCAAAGAGATGAATATTGAAGAACTCATTGTCCGGTTGAGAATTGAAAAAGATAACCAAAATTCGGACAAGGTAAAGCTATTGTAGTGGAATCCTATAACAAAAGCAAGAAAAGAAAGCATTCATTGAACCATCCAAGAAGAATGCAAAGAAGTTCAAGGGCAATTGCTATAATTGTGGAAAGATCGGACATCGTTCTATTAATTGTCGTAAACCTGAGAAGTAAGCTCAAGTGAATATCACCGAATCTGATGCAATATCTAATGGTATATCAAATATAAATTTGTTGGCCGTTATTTTAGATTGCAACAATGTTGAAAATCCCATGGAATGGTGGGTAGATACGGGTGCTACCCATCATATTTGTGCTGACAAAGGAATGTTCTCATCCTACACTACGACCAATTGTGAGAAATTGTTTATAGGAAACTCTTCAAGTTCAAAGGTTGAAGGACAAGACAAAGTATTTTGAAGATGACATCGGGGCAAAGAATTTAGCCTTAATAATGTTCTTCATGTGCCAAATATTGGCAAGAACTTAGTGTTGGGTTCTTTGTTAAGCAAAAATGAATTTGAATTAGTCTTTGCATCAGATAAGTTTATACTTACTAAGAATAATATGTATGAAGGCAAAGGCTATGTAAAAGATGGACTATTCAAGATAAATGTCCTTACCATTGTACCGAATAACTCAAGGAATAATATATCTTCTTCTGCTTATATTCTTGAGTCGTTTAATTTATGGCATCATAGATTGTGACATGTAAACTTTAATTCTATACGTAAACTAATAAATTTAAGTTTTTTACCGATATGCAGTTTAATACAAATGGAAAATGCGAAATTTGTGTAGAGGCTAAGCTAACCAAAGCACTGTTTCATTCGGTCAAATGTAGCACACCACCTTTGGAACTTATTAGCACCAATATATGTGACTTAAAGTACGTCTAAACAAAAGGTGGCAAAAATTATTTCATCATATTCATAGATGATTGTACAAGATTTGCTATGTATATTTGTTGAAAAGTAAAGATGAAGCTTTGGGAGTAATTAAACACTATAAAACTGAAGTTAAAAATCAATTTGGAAAAAAGATAAAGGCAATTTGTAATTATCGAAGTGGAGAATATGTTGCACTGTTTGAAGAATTTTGTTTAGAATATGAAATTATTCATCAAACAACACCGTCATACTCACATCAATCTAATGGTGCTGCTGAACGTAAGAATTGAACACTTAAGGAAATGATTAATGCAGTGTTGATTAATTCTAGCTTACGGAAATGATGAATGCAGTGTTGATTAATTCTAGCTTACCTCAAAACTTGTGGGAGGAAGCTATACTTTCGGCAAATCATATCCTTAATAAAATACTATAAAAGAGTAAGAATGAATCACTTTATGAGTTATGGAAATGTCGAAAACTTTCCTACAAATATTTTAAAGAGTGGGGGTGTTTGGTAAAGGTACAAAGACATAAACCTAAACCAACTAAAGATTGGACCTAAAACAATTGATTGTGTCTTTATCGGATATACAAACAATAATAGTGCATATCAATTTTTGGTTCATAAATCTAAAATACTTGATGTACATAGAAATACTTGTATTGAATCAAGGAATATTGTATTTATCTTTCCTTATGAAGAGAAAGAAGTAAGCTCACACAAACGAATTTACAATAATGCAATTGGAAACGATTAAGAAGATAGTAATCATCAAGTAAATGAAAAACCAAGGTACAGTAAAAGGAAAAGGATTCATAAAACCTTTGGTCTAGATTTTCTAACATATCTACTAGAAAATGATCCAAGAAAGTTTAATAAAGCAATTTCCTCACCCGAAGCACCTTTTTGGAAAGAAACGGTTAATAATCAAATTGAATCCATCACGAATAACCATACTTGGGAATTGATTGAACTTCCTCCGGGAAACAAAGCTTTAGGCTGCAAGTGGATTTTCAAAAAAGAAATTGAAATCAGATAGATCAATAGACAAATATAAGGGCAGACTAGTAGCCAAAGGATATAAACAAAATGAAGGACTAGATTCCTTCGATACCTATTCAAAGTTACAAAGATCACGTCTATAAGTGGATTTTCAAAAAAGAAATTGAAATCGGATGGATCAATAGACAAATATAAGGGCAGACTAGTAGCCAAATGATATAAACAAAAGGAAGGACTAGATTTCTTCTATACCTATTCACCGGTTACAAAGATCACGTCTATATGTGTCATGATTGCATAATCTTGAAATATATCAAATGGATGTTAAGACTGTATTTTTGAATGGTGAATTAGAAGAAGAATTATATATGGAACAACCTGAAAGTTTGATTGCTCCGGAAATGAAAATAAAGTGTGTAAGTTTAAAATCGTTGTATGGATTAAAACAAGTACCGAAGCAACGTCATGAAAAATTTGACAAAGATATGTTGTCAAATGGTTTCAAAATTAATGAATGTGACAAATGTGTTTACATTAAAACAACACCTAATAGATACGTGGTCGTATATCTATATGTTGATGATATGCTAATCATATGAAATAATTCGAACATTATTATTTCGACTAAGAAAATGTTGATAAAATATTTTTGTAGCGTCCTGACCCGCATGGATCGAAATGTTACTAGACTAGCTTTACTTTAGTCATAAACTTAATAATTTACGATACTTTTAGCGGAAAGTATAAAAATTTAATTCAAGACTTATTTAATTCTAAAC